>JAQMYF010000017.1:7094127-7106627 GCA_030014195.1 Neosilurus mollespiculum
ACACACCCACACACACACACACACACACACACACACACACACACACACACACACACACACACTCATACTTAGGGGCAATTTGGAACATTCAATTAGCCTAATGTACATGCCTCTGGGCTGTGGGAGGAAACCGGAGTACCCGGAGGAAACCCACAAAAGTATGGGGACTCAAACCAAGAACCAAAAACAAGAGGACATACTGACCTCTATGCCACAATAATAATAATAACAATAATAATAATAATAATAATAATAAAATAATAATAATACTAAAAATAATAACAACACCAACAACACCAACATAGGGTAACACTACATTGAAGAAAAAAAAATCCTTTGTACTCTCCAAACATGTTCATTGTTGAGTCTAATAACTGGAGTTTTTAATTCTTGACAGACTTGTACCATGAACATTAATCCTCTTCACCACCATCTAACCTTAGACTTCTACTATCTAAAGTTTTCTCAGTACATGCAAAAGTTCTTTATTAATTTTTTTATCCCTTGAAAAATCATTCTGTCATTGACATGGCAAAGCTATTTCCTGTATCATGTTGCATTTTAAGATCAATGGGGGTAAAATTTAAGTAATAACATTTAAGATTTGCAAAAGAAAACCAACCAATCAGCTGCTGTATTATTATTAGCTTTTCAACAATTCAGTAAAAGATGTTATAGTATATGAATCTAAGGATTAGTTGTAATTAATTTCTAGATAGGTGTAGTAATAGATAGTTTCTCATTGCTGCCTCAAATTTCTGGAAAATTCTCTTGCATTTCAATCATTTGGACCACCAGAATTTTTTTTGTCTGGCATTTAATGCTGAATATGCAAGCATCGAAATTCTATTTGCATAATAATTGTCCTTTTGTCCACTAACATAGGAAAAAGCCGAAGGACAACTTTATCCTGGTTAAAAAACACACCGCCACCAACACCACATGTATAGAAAATTTGACTGAACCTTTCCTGCTATACCTGAATCCTGAATTTATTTGATGATCATTTGGCTTGTTCAGTGACTTCCATGAGGTAACCTCCTTAGAAAAATTTTATTCATTTCAGTTTTATTTTGAAGACCAAGAAAAGAGATTTAAAAGGACTGTGGACGTCCAATGTGCTCGATTTGAAGCCAATGTTTTTATCAGTGAACCTTGATCTTAATGATGGAAGATCCAAAGAAATCGTTCAGCTAAAAATGTTCGACTGAGCATAAAATGCGTTTGGCTGTTGTTGTGTTTAAAATACTGCTATAAATATTCGCTCTAGTGATGTATGTTTAATGCAAATGTATTTTTTTTTTGTAGAGCAATAATTTTAAACTGATCCAAATTGGATTTACTTTTAGCCGAACCACTTATCCAGTTTTTATGGTTGTGGAAACGTCTGTGCCTGTATGGCCTTTTAAAGTTCTTCCTTACATAAAGCTGCTGTTCATTATACCCGGGATATTTAGTTATTACACTCTGTGCTCTTGAATGCCGAATGGTGACAGTGAGTGTGTTAATTTGATACCAAACTATTAAGCCATCTGCTAAAGTTCATAAAAACCTTTTGGGGATGTTTTTGGAAAGCGAAAAAAAGAACCTCAGCTTGACAGCTGGGAACCGACGAGGTCTCGGAACACACTAAATCATAAAAAGTTGACAACAGTTCGCCCTGGATGTGTCTTTTGCCCTCATGTCAGTATGAAACCAGATGGAAAAGATATTCAGTCATCAAGTTATGTCTGATGTCTTGTATTAGTCAGTTAGAACACCTGGAAATGATTTCAATATACTGTATATTTACTATATTTAAAAAATAGTTGTGTAGAACATTGGTTCTCAAAGTGGCTCCAGGGACCCCATGGGCTATGTTTTCATAGTCCATTATTATTATTACTATGTTGCTCCTAAGTTCCGATAGTTATTATAATTCTCTGTGCCTCTTGTATTAAAAACACTACAGTATGCTTTTAAATTAATGAGGCTATTATACTGAATTGGTTTCAGAACTCAGAAATTAGTGCTGTAGGTATCTGTAATTTATTTTGTAGATAAACAAGTTCATGGCTGCCGAAGGTTTGAGATCCCCTGGTCTAGATTTAACACTACAGGACATATAGTAATAACAATGTATTAGTGTTAGGTCAGAAAACAAGAAAACACTGAAAAAAATAACAGTATCTATGCAAGTGAATAAAGGCAAATTCATAAAACAATGTGTATGATTATGTGACTAGTACATTAAAATATTTCTAGAGGGTAATATTATTGTTTTTGTCAGTGGATAATTTTGCCACTTGGAATAAAACTAAATGATCCTTTCATTGTCCATTTCAGACCTCAAATTTGCGTCTGAAATTGGCCTGATAACCAGTCTAAACAGCTGAATCTGCCTGTATTCAAGAAATTTTAACTTGCATGGATATTATGAGTCACAGTGCTGTTGGAACCTTTTAGCAACATTAGTATCGACCACCCTGAAGAGTTCGTCCTGCATGCGTGTTTTCACAGCCGCCTTCAAAATCAATCACATTCTGGATCTGATCTCTTCCAGTGTAAACACAGTACTGTAATGATGTGAGCAGTAAGCAGCTTCATACTGTAGCTGAATGAAAAATAATCCTGGTTGTGTGTATACTGTAGATATGTTTACATGAATACTTGCTTCAAGCCTACGCTTCAGTTACAATGTCTAGAGGGGCTCAGCGGTTTATACTATGTTCCATTACCTTCCTATTCACTACTACTCAAGAGAAGCACCTCTTCTGTTACAACTATGTTCACTTGAACTGCAAGTGTGTGTGTGTGTGTCTGTGTCTGTGTGTATGTGTGTGTGTAAGGGAACAATCAGTGTTTCAAAGGACTGTTACAACGGCAGCCAAAACATTGCTTTTGCTGACGTTTTGAAACATTAGTCGCCACCGCTTTTCGCTTTACTGTGCATGCATTTCGTTTAGCTGTTCTTATTTAATACCCATATCTGTATTTATGTGATTTATTTTGTGTGTTCCAACAACTGTACAAAAAAACCTGTTTCTTTTCTTTTTTTTTTCTTTTTCGCTTGTTTGTTAAGCTTCCACCTATGATCTAATCTGTAAACACCATTTGCTCTAGATAAAGCAAAACCTTTCAGTTTTCCACCCCAGCCTCTGTGTTTTCCTTAAAATATTGTATAATTTATGTGTAGACCTTTGATGCAGTGTGTATAAAGTACATTTAATAGAAAGAACAATTTTGTTGGTACATTCTGATCGCATTTGAATCCATTGTAAACTCCTCAATACATGCTTCATACATGAAAAATTAAGTTCTGTGTTAAATTATTATACTCTTACACTTAAAGAGGGAGTGTCATGGTTGTTTGAAGAAAAGTCTTTATATCATAAATGGTGTTATCATTCAAGACAGTCACTCATATAGATGGAAATTTGGTTTAGGAAGGATACTAGGCTTCATTGGGTTCATACATTAAGTTTACTTGGGGTTTGTATCTCAGTCTCGGAAAACTATTTTGCCCAACAAACTTAAAAAAAAAAATCCATGTTGCAGTCCATTTCCATCTACTCCGTACTGGACTCAAAAACTCTAGACTCCTTTTCATTTGCAAGCTGAAAGCTATTTAACAAATGAAGAGTTCAGATGCAAAGCCCAGTAAGTCCACTTCTGTTTTAAAACAAAGAAATTCACCTAAAAAAGGTTTATTTTGAAGACCAAGAAAATTATATTTTCTTCTGATATTTTGTTCAGTGCCCCTTGACCAATCTATAACAAAAAGGGAAAATAATTGAGGCTTACCACCAGGTACATTTCAACGTTTTAAAATGGAAGAGGTCAAGTGGACTTACTGGGTTTTGCATCTGTACTTTTCAAATATAGGCAAGAATTTTGGACATTCATGGACCACATTTTGGCAACTAAATTTGAATAAAAATCATGGCATGATTCCTTTAAGCCATGCTATACCGATAGAATACCCCAGTCTCTGTCCACTGTGTTGCTTAGCAGTCAAAGCTTCCTCTAAATAGACTGCATTGTGAAGAAGAAATTTTGTTCATTTTCATAGCAAAAATTATTTGTAATTATTTATTTATTGCTGAAATGATTAAAAAAAAGAATTATGTCATAATTTTTTTTCCCCTAATTAGAATTTGTGTTAAGTGGTTCAGTAGAAAAGCCTTGCGTTTTCATTTCAACAAGTATTGCCTTTTCATCTGGAAATTGCCGGTTCGAATCCCGTGTGATTTACATAACAAATTATGAAAAATGTATAGGTACAAATATTTTAAATAAAATAGATGGAAAATTACAACCAGTGCCTCTTAAACCATTTAAATCAATTATCAATCAATTGCCATTGATAAATAACTATATGTACATGTCCCATAGGTGCCAGGGGAACAAAATGGTCAGTCAGTGGCGTCAATGTGTTCCTTATCCAGGAGCTCCCTGCACACTCTGGCCACATGAGGCTGGGTGCTGTCCTATACCAGGAGGCACCCAGGACCAACTGTACCAGTATAAGATCTGACAATCGATCTAAGGATTTCATCCCCGTACCTAACAGCAGTCAGGTTATGACATGGAGGTCTGGGCAACCCTCCAAGAATATGTCTCACCAGACTTACTAACCCACTGTCAAATTGTCAAATCATACTGGGTGATGTTACAGGCAACATAACAACATGGCATCTCCAGACTCTTTCTCACCTGTCACATGTCATCATTTTGTACGGCTCTGGTAGTGCTCCTTCTGCTCCTTCTCACACAAAGGAGTAGATACCTGTCCTGCTGCTAAGTTGGTGCCCTATTCAGCTTGTTTAATGGCCTGTCTCCTTATATCACCTCCATTCTCTTGAGATTGTGCTGGGAGACAGCAAAACCTGTAGCGAGTGCATTTGTGGATGTGCCGTGCTGAAGGAGCTGGACTTCCTGTGCACACTGAGTTGACTGTTGGTACATTAGGTAGGTAGGGACATCTCAGACATCTGGACAGCTGGGTCACTGGGCGTTGTCAAACGACAATTGAAAGCATAGCTTTTTTTTTTTGTTATAGGATTATCACTTTCAGTATCTATCTTTGTATGCTACCTCTGAGTAACATTTACCTTATTTTTATTATTTATAGATGTTACATATTGTTATCATTATGAAGTGTGAAAAGTAATAGTAAATTGAAAAGTAAAAATGGTTTCCTGCTCTTAAGTTTGAATTATTTTTAAATATGTGTGGGTGGGGCAAAATTCCAAAATCTTTTGTACATGGAACCTGTACTTACAGGCAATTACAATAATCCCAGTGTGTTTTACACAGGAGCTTTTCAATCTTTCACATTCAACATGAGGTAAATTCAGAGCAAGAAAACAGCAAATTAAACCCTTATTTTAGAATAGTTCCTACTTTGCACCAAAGCTATTTAATACTGGTGTGCTAATGCTCTTCATACTGCTTTGTTCCATTCTTTATACCTGTCTCTTATTTGATCTGTCAGTTACTGCACCGAGTGGACTTGTCTGCCCTCTTGCAGCTGATTTCATCAGGGAAGGTTACATGGAGTAGGAAGTCTATTAGAACTTCTGAGTCTCTGTCTGACATCCCAGCCTGAGGCAGGAGACAGCTCATTCCATCACCCAGCTTCATTAACACTCTCCATTCTCTACTACTGTCACTAATGAACTCAAACTCCCACCAAGGGGCAAAATATAACAGCCAGTTAGCTTAATATGCATGTCTTTTGACTGTGGGAGGAAATCGGAGTACCCAGAGGAAACCCTCACAAACACGGGGAGAACATACAGACTCCACACAGAAGTGCCCTTACTGAGCCCAGGGCTCGAACACAGGGCCTTCTTGCTGTAAGGTGGACATAAAATTCGCTATCCCACAGTGCTGGCCTCAATCATATTTTGGTAAATTATTCTAGCTACTGTTAAAAATTGTAGAGAAAATTAACGTAAAATTAATATGGAATAGTCAGCAAATCCAGTGGCTCAGTGATTAGCACTGTCGTCTCACAGCAAAAGGTTCTGGGTTTGAGCCTTGATGCCAGCTGGGG
This sequence comes from Neosilurus mollespiculum, assembly GCA_030014195.1. Classification (NCBI taxonomy): domain Eukaryota; kingdom Metazoa; phylum Chordata; class Actinopteri; order Siluriformes; family Plotosidae; genus Neosilurus; species Neosilurus mollespiculum. The sequence goes on from JAQMYF010000017.1 coordinate 7,100,168, forward strand.
CGTTTCTATGTGGAATTTGCATATTCTCACTGTGCTTTGGTGTCCTCTGGGTACTGTAGTTTCCTTCCACACTCCAATGATATGCTCAGTAGGTCCACTGGCCCCTCTTAACTGCCCATAGTTTTGTATATGGGTGTGAATGGCTGGTTGTGTCTTTGTTAGTGTGTCGATAGATTAGTGACCAATCAGAAGACAGCTGGGACTGGTTTAGCTTCCTCTGCGACCCCGATGGACATGTAGATGATGGATGGATAGATGGACGGACGGATAATATCCAGTATTAAGTAAGGAATTAAGGTGGTATGGTGGTTTAGTGGTTAGCACTTCTTCCTCACATAAAGAAACTCCTGGGTTCGAGCCTTGTGCCCAGCAAGGGCGTTTCTTTTTGGAGTTTGTGTTCTTCCCATGCTCGCGTGAGTTTTCTCCAGGTGCACTGACTTAATCCCAGTGTCTAAAGGCATGCAAATAAGACTAATTGGATATTCTCTATTGCTAGGTATGAATGCAAGTGTGAGCGGTTTTGTGTGTGTGTGTGTGTGTGTGTGTGTGTTGGCCCTGCGATGGTCTCATGGTCTGTTCAGGGTGTATCCTGCCTTCACCCGGAGTTGGGATGGATTCCAATCTCCCAGTGACCCTAGAAGGATTAAACAGTTGGGCAAATGACTGAATGCATGTGGCAGAAAATGAATCAACACATTCTGATAATCAGAATACAACAACAACACCATCATTGTGTTATAATAAATATTAAGTATTTCCATCGTGTAATAATTTCATAGTACAGGGAACTAACAGAAATGTGGATCTAAATCACTTTTCTCTAGATATAAATGCGCAGTGTATAGTAAAAGAATTTTGAAGGACATGATGGCATTTAGAGATTTCACCATCACCTGATCCCACAGAAGTGCAATCAGTTATGTGTTAATGAAATCCCCTTTCACATGCAAAAGCTGAAGCAGCTTGTCACTCAAACGTTTTTTGTTAAATAATTTATGATTAAATGAAAACAGTCATGGACAAAAGCTTGAACTAATAAGCGTTCATGCAGTTCCTAAACTTAACAACAAGTGGAGTAAGAGAGCTGAAAATGAAACCAACTGGAGCAGTTTAAATCACACTCGACCTTGCTACATTATTCCATAAATAATAATCGGTGCAGAGTATTTATTAATTCAGTGAATATAATCATCATACAGTCCACACGATCTGGAATTACAGTAGTGAGATGATAACAACAACAGCAATAATCATCATCATCATCATCATATTAATGCACTAGGAAATCAAAAATATACTTTAAAAAGTTCTACTTATGTTCTAATGTTGTCTAATGTAATGTCCATTAAAATTGTGAATGAATACATTATAGACTACAAAGATTTATCCACATGGATAAAACAGATTATTGTGGAGTTTAACTGTTAATCCCAGTCACAGCATAATGCTAATAAACCACTTATTTTTGAATACTTCCATGCATTTTACTGAGAGGTTCACGTTTCTGAATTCGTAAAGTAGTAAAGTAGTAAAGTTCCATCATTAAAGTGTAATTTAAGTTGGCTTAAGAGCAGACAAACCTTGCCTAGACAAGTCCAGTGAAGGAAAGAATGATGATATTAAAATATCCTAACTGGGCCTTTCTGAACCAGAAAATAATGTTAAATACATAGAGCTTATCCCCACAAGATTAGTCCAGTTTATTAAAACGATATAAATATTTTTAAAATATATGTTTTATCAGATATTTCTATATTATTAAATGCTTATTTAATACATGTATAAACTAATTATCTTTAAAATGAGTGGCTATTTTTCCAATTTGGTGCAGCCAAAAGAAGTCAAAAGAAATGTTTAAGCAAAAATGGTGACGGTATTATTGTATTAACTAAAAGTAAAGTTTGGAGAAAATAAGCTGCCTACAAAGTCACATTTATATATATTAGTGCAGGGTACATTATAGAATAAGGATTGTGTTTATGCTAGAATTATTATATATATATATATATATATATATATATATACACACACACACACACACACACACACACACACACACACATTCCCTAGAATCCTTCAGTTTCATAAAACATGCCTCTTGGTGGAGTATCTGCACTTGAATTGAATGTAGATTGAAGGTTAGTATGTGCTTGGTGCCCTGTGTCTAGTTAACCCATTTTCTATAGATGTTTTAGAAGGAAACCAGAGTACCAGGGGAAATGCAGTATGTGCCCAGGCTCAGGATCAAACTGGGAACCGTTGCGCTGTGAAGCAGAAACACAACCTGATACACCACTCATTCTTATCTCATCTCATTTATTTATTTATTTATTACACAATATGTTAAATGAAATGTGAATTTAATCACAGTAAATAGCAGTTGCCTTTCCGCAGTATATGTTTCATATCTTTAAGTTGAGTCAGAAGGGAACTTTTAAATCATGTTAAGTATATCAAATAGATTAAAATCAGAATATGTTTTTAATGGTATGAAAATCAAATCCACATACTGTACCTTAAAGGAACATATACACATACCCTTCTTGGGTAAAAAAAAATTTACTTGGGTTAAAAAAGAAAAAAATCTGTCCAGTGTTGTTAGGATTTTATAATTAGCAACCGCAAAACAGCTGTATAATATAACCCTAAGGCAAAGATCCATATCAAACTAACATGCTTGTTTTGGTCACTGACAGGCTCATCATGTTATTATAAGTGTCTGAGAACGTTAAAAGGATTGCTAACGAGATTCACACATCTGTCTTTATTTCAATAGCCGTAAAGAAACTGAAAAAAAACCCCTACATTCTTTTACTTTTCTTTTCTGCTCTCTGACACAGTACCTCATTTAGTGCCTGTAGTTGATTATCAGCTCTGGGGCTGTTTTCTGCTGCTTGTGAAAGGAAACGTCACACATTATTCACGAAGAAGACTGTTTCTAAAGTAACAAAGGAGCTTTTAGTAATACTTTGGAAATGGACTTTTTCAAGAATTCTAGCAATTGTAGCTTTCCAGCTCGATATGGGGCCAAAGTTTACCTTTAATGGAAAACATCAACAATATCACCAATAAATGCTAATCTGTAAAAGACACTTACACCAATCAGCCATAACATGAAAATATTATGAGTACTGATGGTGAAATGAATAACACTGATTATCTTGTTAAGGTGGCACCTGACAAGTAGTTTGATGCATCATGCAGAAAGTGAACAGGCAGTTCTTGAAGTTAATGTGTTAGAAGCAGGAAAAATGAGCAAGTGAACTATCTGAGTGACTTTGACAAAGTGCACATACTGATGACTAAATTACTGGGTCTATTCCCTGGGGAAGGTGGTGTAGTGGTTAGGGTGCTGGGCCTGAGGTCATGGGTTCAAATCCCTGTTAGACTCCCACCTTGCTAAGAGCAAGGTCTTAACCACAAGTGTGCCTCTGTCCACCCAGCACTATAAATGGGTGCCAGAAAAAAATTCTGGAAAGGTAACCTGCGATGGAATAGCGTCCTAGCCAGGAGCTTTACGCTAAGCAAACCGGGGATAAGCTCCGGCCTGATGAGCCCTTGGGTGTAAAAAGCCCAACAGATTTTCCATTACAACATGGGGTGTTCCTAGGGTAAGTACCTGGTGGTCCAAGGAAGTGTGCTATGAGTCCCCAAGGCTCACTAAAGGCTAGTACACTTGGTCTGAACTGCAGAACCTGTTCATGCTGGCTATGATAGAAATGTGTCTGAACACACAGTGCTTTGTAGCTTACTGTATATGGGGCTGCCTAGTCACAAACTAGTCAGGTGATCATGATGTTATGGCTGATTGGTGTGTATGTCTGGGTCTTTGTAGGAGAGCAATGTGTCTGACGGGTATATTGAGAGTATATCATGTTTGTCGCATGTGCTAACAACAGGATCAGCACTACTATGGGTCTCAAACAATCCACAGAAGAGACACACTGCAGATCATCAGTTTCTTGTTTTCAACTTAATGTTGAAATGAAATGCAAAATGTTAATATTAACTAGTGCTTCTTCTCCTCAAGTTTTGCCCTGTTAGATTATTTTATATCGAACTGTCTTCTATGCCCTTGGATTTTCCAAAGACAGCTTTTTTACCCCACAGCATTTCATGAATAAAATTATGGCACCCTAATTGAGTGATGCAGGATGATTTGAATGGTGATTAGATAAATGACTGTATTTATACATATGTCCTGACAAGTCATCATTGTTCCTCATCAGGACAGAGCGTGTCATCTTCACAACAGTGTGTCATTGGGATAGAAAACCATGAGCACTGAAGCTGAAAATGGCTCCACTGCCTTTCCTCTGGACGTTGATTGCGTGACTCCAAGTGATATGAGCCACAGTGCTGGGTGTTTTCCCTTGGCTGTCTCCACTGACAGTGACATTTACATCCACATCAATTCATTTACTGTAGAACTCCTTGTGGGTCATCAATCATCATAAAAATTAGTTTTTTTGTTGTTAAAAAACAGTTTTAGAGTTGAAGCCCTGTAGGACAGTGTAGGACAGAACATATTGATATGGTACTTGTGGGCTTCTTACAGAAATTCTTGATGTGATTATGTTGCATATTATGTTTTATATATTGGCTTGCATAAATATTCACCCCCCCTCAATTTTTTCCACATTTTGTTTAATTAAAGTAGCTTGAACGTCAAGGCTCTACACAAACAGTGTGCATATGTAAATATTTGCCACCAGAAGTTCAGTTTAAGTGTTTGAATAATTATAAACCTGTTTGTGAAAGGCCTCAAAGACTACTAGATAGCATATCATGATAAACAGCAAAACATTTCCATTAATGTTGGCCAATTATTTAGTAAATTACTGTACATTCACTTAATAGTTTGAGCTTATTTGTGTAGAATCATGACCTTCACTTCAATAAAGTCCATTTTAGTCCATTACAAAATGTGGAAATGTTTATGGGATGAATACTTATGTTTATGTTTACTTATGTTTATAGCACCTAGAAAATTTGTGTGGGATGTCAGAGAGCCAATGAACTTATTCCTTTAACTGCTAGGGAAGATGCTGCCTCACTGGTAAACAGCTTTGTAATGAATGTGCATTTATATTGTATAGTACTAACAAATTCAATAAAACAAAGATACGTTCGATGCGTGGCACAGTGGCATAGTGGTTAGCACCTACGCCTCAAAGCAAGAAGGGCCCTGTGCCCTCAGAGAGCCCCTGACAGATTGATAGGTGTTCAAGGCTGGTGTTATATGAGTCGCGCGGCTCCTTTAAAGGTTGAATCAGCTTCAGCCCTGAAGGAAATCTGAAAGAAAGCCTCCCCTGCATTTCCCGACTACAGTCTGGAAGGAAAGCAGGAAAGTTACCACCGAGTTTTCTTTTCATCAAGTTTCACTCGCTGATTTCCACGTTCATTTGAATCACCTGTCTTGTTAGTTAAATTACCTACTTAACAAGTTCATGTGCCGTGTTTCTGTTCACGTTTGGTGTTGTTTTGCTCAGAGAAATTTTGTCTGCCTACCTGAGTTAGATTGTTTGTTTTTTATCCTGTGCAAGTCTAAGCGGTGGTGTAGGAGCCTCTATTTAGTAACAACCAGTTAGCATCAACACCGGCACGGACACAGGACAACTAACCTAGTCATGTTCCATGCCAATGGGGCCCCACTCAGGAGCGCCACTAAAAACTGTTATCACGATAAAACTTTTCACGTTTCAGTAGGAAAGGTTTTAGCTCTATTCTACCATTAATCAATCTCTCTTTCTTCCTGCCTGCCTTCCTTCCTTGCATTCGTGAATAATTAGGGCAGGTTGATTTTTCATGTTTTATTATTATATTACCCCTTTATTAATCCTAACGCTAGATGTACTTTTTTAGATTTTGGCTCATTGAAAGTTCATTCAAAGCTGCAAGCTCTATAAACTTCGTTGGCCTAAATCTGTAAGTATCTCTCCCCAGGCACCGATATTTATTTGTTTAATTTTAAAACCGAAGCGCAGGGCTAATGCTGTAGGTATTAATGGGAGTCCAGTGCAGGTGTGCTGGCCATCCTCGCCTCTCATTACGGCCCAATCTCTCTCTCCGGTGGCCACGTCTCATCTCCGGCACCGCATTCTCATCAATATTCAACCTGCTGCTAAAAATTAATTTTATTAAAGGCCCTTGGTTCCCTTGGCCAGACCTGACTGTTTAAGCATCTTTTTAGCGTATGATTAGCGTGCATTTCCCAAACCTGGCCAGGAGTGGCGGCTGGGTCGGGTAGGTCGAGCCAGTGAAAGAGAACGACTTCATTGTGAGATGACTGCACCATAAATCATCGGGCCTTTTCTATAAATCACAGCAGATGGCGGGGAACGGGCGCGGGCCCGTGGGAGTCCTGCAGGCCCAGGGCATGCTGGGTACATCGGACTGCGGCAGACGCCGGCTGTGTAGGAGGTCAGAATGTGTACGGTGTTCTGTTTCTCCGCAGCAG
>JAQMYF010000017.1:7143002-7160509 GCA_030014195.1 Neosilurus mollespiculum
ACACACACACACACACACACACACACCCCTCCCAAAAAGGGTGAGGAGTTAATAAAATTTGGCACATTTTTAATTTTATTATTATTATTTTTGTAAACTTAATGTTGGACATGCATTATCATCTAACACAGTAAAGGAATGGGAAGGGATTAAAAGTTAGTGCTCACCTCAGTAATGCCTGTCCATAGGAAAAGTGAAAAAGAAGAAAGAGGAGAAAGAGTACAATCCATAAGCAGAAAATGAAAGATGTCAGGTTAGACAGAAACAGATTGGTAGTGTCTCTAGCAGTGGACATGCTTTTGTTAGTATGTTTCAGTTTGGGCACTGCATTGTCAGAATTACAAAAAACAAGAAAACAAGATACCATAGTTAAACCACCCAATCTGTGTGATTAAATTGTCTTAAATTGATTTAGTGATGTATTGGAACCCATGTAAGGAGTGTTATGTGTATTTATCTCTAATACAATAAAATTGTCTGCCTGTCTTACTGAACTAGAGTGGAAAGGAACATACCACAGAGTTCTCTGTTTTTATCGACTTGACCTGCAGGTAGTCCTCCACACCTCTAGTTGTGCTGTTGGCCTCAAACTTGTCTTGTCCTCCTCGAGATTGTTTGGTTCCACCTTCATTCTCTCCATTCTCTCGTGGTGGGGGCTGAGGTCGGGGCACTAGGTCACCACGCTGTTTCTTGGTTACATGTGCCTCTGGGCCATGCACAGTTTTGACATGTTTGCGTAAAGAACTCGGGTCCGTGTAGCGCTTGGTGCAACCCGGAATCTTACAAACATATGGTTTCTGCAAAGACAAATGGAGCTCAGCATCCACGAGACAATGCAAAGGTGCAATATTTCAATAGATTTTTTCTTATTTCTCTTCACAGTAGCCAGGATTTGGTAACGCAAAGCAGTTGACTCCTCAGACTTTTTAGACCAGTCCAATAGCAGTAATGGGCTGACATTTTAGTTCCCACACACAACTTTGTCCCTGGCTGCAATTTCTTCCAATTTACCGGTTGACATACAGCAATTAAAGAAAAGCCTATAATTACAGTCTCATTTGAGATGAATACTGTACCACCTTTTATTAAATCTGTCAAAAAAAAAGAACAATAAAGCTTGGAAGAAAGTAGCAAAAATCATTTGGGCTTTTGGGAGAGTATGTAGCTCATACAGTAAACTTGCATTGTTAATCCTGCAACAAAGCAGGTATAATGCCTAACATCCATCCATTTATTATCTATACTGCTTATCCATCACAGTAAGTCAGCCAATCTCAGCTGACCTTGGGCGAGAGATATGTTACACCCTATAGAGGTCACCAGTCTATTCCAGGCCTAATGCAGACACAAACAGCCATTCACACTTACATTCACATCAAAAACAAAGTCGTGCAACAATTTTGCAACTGATTTGGGAGTAATTTGCAATTGGTCTGCAGCTGTCTGGCAAAAATAGCGAATCTCCTGACATAAATCAGATGTGTTTTCTCCGATTTTTGTTTTTAAACCATTCACTTTTTATTTGCGCATTATTAGCATGAACAAAATGCAAATAAAATATGATTGATAACAAAATATATAGAATATGCTGGATGACAGCAAGACTCAAACTTTTCATGTGGAAGTCTCCAACTTGTCGCTTTTCCTTGCAAACGAAAAACTAATAATTTGCGAGCAAAACGACAACTTTGCGACCTTCTCATGACATATGCGGACTGTTTGAGAAGAATTTGAGACTACTTTGCGTCGGAGCCTCGTTTTGTGACATTCATGGAAATTTCAAACATGTTCAGGAGTTCACAAACCAGGCGACCAAAATGCAATGCTATGAATGTCAAGAGACAAATTTGAGAATGAAAAGTGACAGCTGCGAATTGCCATTCATGCCAGTCCCTTTTCTATTGCACCTTTAGTGTGATCACCCCCTAACCAGTTGACCAAATGTGTCTCGAAACTGTGGAAAGAAACTGGTGAACCTGGAGAAAACCCATGGAAGCACACTGTGAACAAACTTCCTGCTTTGAGGCAGCAGTGCTCACCCCTGAGCCACCTTGCCTGGATTCAAACTTAAATTATCTCACAGTTTGAAATAAATCACATGTGTAACAAAATTACTGTATGAAGAGTTTGCTACTACCATTTCTCAGTAGAATAACATCTCTGGACACACCCACAACATGAAAAACTTGTCCCTGGTTAGTGTGAATGTTATGTGCAATGTTGTGTGAATACACAGAGGAATTGATTACCTAATTTTTGCCAGCACTAAGCTGAAACTAACAGTTGAATCCGAATACACTTCACCCTCGATTTCCTGTACCCATATTTCCCAGATTTCGGATTTCCCGTACAAAATCCGGCGCCGGACATTATTTGGTATTGCCAGAAAAATGCTCAGACCGGGAATCAAGTCCGGGAATCGATGATGGCTTCCCTCCTGTCCGGCCTGTTCCCGTCTGAGTGGATGGACGAAAATCAAGCAGCAGAGGGGTACGAACTAATGTCTGATGAACAGATAGTGGCATCAGTGACAGGAGAGCAAAGTGAAAGTGAAAGTGAGGACAGTTAACACGAGCCGGTCCCACATTTAAAACGAATGCGATAAAAGAATGTGCTGATGTGCTCTTTAAGTTTGTGGAAACACAATATTGTGTATTAAGTGTGGGATAAGTGTTGTAAAAGTCCGGGACTGCTGCTGAATAATGGTGATTGCCGGAGTGATCATGGTAAATGTCTGGGAAAGGGCAGGGTTTTTGAGGTTCCCGGACAGCCTACCCCCCCTAATTCTCCGGGAAATCGAGGGTGAACTGTACTCAGTACTGTCACTAATGTCAGTTAGTTAAGGTCAGGTATGTACTACACAACCCTCTCTGTAGTTGGTTTATTGACTGTACAAGTGAGTACCGCCATCTTACCTGTCCTTTGACACGGATGTTCACTGTGGGAAGAAAAAAATCCCCCACTACTTTTGCAACAGCAGAAAAGTTTAAACAACTGTGTTTTTCTTCCAACTACCATGTTCTTCCTTTTTCATGGGTGGAACTATAGGCATTCGGAGGTATAGTGTATTGTGCTACATTTACATACTACAGATGTGCATAATCATGGTACCACTCAATATATCCATACATCTGGGTGGACAACGTACTGTTTTTTGCATACTAGAAGTATGAAGTAACGCAAACTTGGATGAGAGTAAGTGTTCCTGATTCATAACTGTGTGCTCTAAAAGTTGTGATGAACGCATCTCTGTTTCTCCCACTCGCTTGTTTCGTTCTCTCTTTAGACGATAATGGATGTGCTGAGGGCTGAAACTGCGCAGGGTTTCATTTTGTATTTGCGATCTGCAGGTGGTCTCTCCACAGGGGATGTGCTTGATTCTTACTAATGCACTGTGGGCTGTCATGCTCATTAGTTCCACACCTCATTATTTGCACACACACTTGCATGCAGAGCTTGTTAATGGGCATGATGAGGGAGTATGCAAACAAATCTAATTCTGGCCTTAATTTAAAACTGTATGATAAAAATGGTATATTTACATAGAATTAGGCAGTTCATGTTCACTACTGCCACTGGGAAAAGGGTTCGCTAAAGATCAGTGAGCAGCAGAATTATGAAACAACACAGTTTAATGTTGCTTGCTGTTCACTGGGTCCCCTTTTCCATGTATAAGGTGCTGGTGCTTATTCTGGTTATTCCAGGCTACATAATAATTGGCAGCACTGGGTCAGTTCCAGCATCAGTACACTACTCATCTGAAACCAGTAACCAATATAAATGGCAGTTGCAAACAATTCATGTTGAACTAAGCATCTACCTTCTGTAAACAGGACAGGGCTGTGGTGGATTTCAGGAAATCTGCATGTGAAGTGGGAAATCACCCTGGATAGAATGCTAATCTATCTCAGGACACCATGCACACATATTCACACCTAAGGGCATATAAGCATAGACAATCCACCTAGCAACATGTTTCTACAAAGAAACCTGTGAACCTGGAGGAAATCCACACGGATATGGGGAAAACTGGTAAACCATCAAAAACCGGAACCATGACAGCTGAAAAGGGATATCTGAGTTTCCGAGGTGTGTGTGTGTGTGTGTGTGTGTGTGTGAGTGTGTGTGTAAGATTTAATGTTTTTCACAGTTTAAGTACATGCACTCTCTTATGTTTACCTCATTGGAATGTGTGCGATTCTGATGCTTGGCTCTGTCCGAGGCGTTGGAAAAGGCCTTGTTGCAGCCTTCGTGTTCGCACACGTAAGGTTTCTCCCCAGTGTGTGAGCGAAGGTGTGTTTTCAAGTTCTCCAAACGTGAATATGCCTTCGAGCAGCCTTCAAACTACAACACACACACACACACAGCACAATCCATAATAAAAAATACAGCACAAATTCCACTGACAATATTGTACTGTGCGTGTGTGTGTGTGTGTGTGTATGCGTGTGTGCGTGTGTGTGTGCGTGTGTGTGTGCGTGTGTGTTTGTGTGTGTGTGCGTGTGTGTTTGTGTGTGTGTGTCCGGATACTTTCACTCACAGTGCACTTGTGTGGCTTCTCCCCTGTGTGTCTGCGCATGTGCACCACCAGCATGTACTGGGCCTTGAAGGGCTTCTGCTCTCTGGAGCAATCCTCCCAACGACACACAAACTCTTTCTTCTCCCCATGGATGTGCTCATTATTGATGTGCTGCATACACACACACACACACACACACATGCAGATTTAATTTGTGTCCTACAGACTAGCTAACCACACAGCCGCCTGTTTTCCTTCGCTGAGTCTCTTTAGGCGTCTCGGGGGTTGGCCCTTCTTTGTAATGTCAGTGTCATGTTTAATCTTTAATTGCCCAAGCTATTTTTTCATGTCACGTCAAAAGACAATGCTAACGGCGTCAGCGTCTGGGGACCGACGTAGATCTGGAATGGAATTGTGAACTGGAGAGGCGAATGCAATTGCAAATCCTTAGGTATGCATTTGCTTATCTGCCAAATTAAGTGCTACACCATCAATCAAGTGTAAGCCTTTCCACACTGACAACCATGAACAAGAGAATGTGATGGGTTTTGGGTATGTGGCAAGGTGTATTAAAAAAACTTTGTTTTGACAGGCAAATCCTCTCAAATTCGTGACAGACAGAGTAGTAATTAAGGCATAAAGACATTCTTAAATGTTCTATAAATTTAATATGTGCCTTATTTACAGGAATATGACTTAGGTTCAGACATTTCTAACCGCCTTAAAGTAAAGATATAAAATATGAGAAAAAGTTTAACCCCATCTTCCAGTATGTATACATGAACCAAGAGTAACATACAATGCTATAGCATTACTAGCATGTCAGCAAGAGCGACAGTTACCCCAGTTTTAAACAACAGGCCCCAGATGAATTTTAACCACAAAAGATATTAATTATTTAAAGAAAAACAGTTTCATTCTTTACCTTTACCAGCTATTTTAATTACACGTATTAAGCTCTGGGTCGCCCTGCGATGGTCTGGCGAGCTGTCCAGGGTGTATCCCGCCCTCGGCCAGAGTTGGCTGAGATGGGTGCCAGCCTCCCTGCGAGCCTAATTAGGATTAAGTGGTTCAGAAAATGAATGAATGAATAAAGCTCTGGGTCACGTTTGCCATGCTCTATATTATTTACACTGTTATTCATTGAGAAGGAAAGGTTTCACCTCGCATTCTTCACTTTTACTTTCTACAAACAAAAAAACCCCAAAAAACTTAATCTATACTCCATTTAAACATTACTACCTTTTTCCATAATCATATAATTGCAAAGTAATGAAGTGAATGTTTAGCATTATAGCTCCATTCTTTATCTATTACCACCCAGCCGCTACTGTAATGTATATGCTACAATTAGCATTTGTTTTTCTCAAGACAGTTTGTACTGCAACAGCAAGCGATTAGCATTTACCTAGTTTGCTATTATCATGATACCTTTTATCCTGCTAGTTGTCATTTATGAGATCAGGAATAAGGCAGTAAACCTTTGCTAACGTTTTTGCAAGTTTATTGATAAAAGAGGTGCTAATTTGCAATGAATACCTAACAACGGTGTGTGATTTAAATCTGTAGCATTTTTATCTTTTGTGAACCTTTCTTCTGTGCCATTATACAATGCAACAATTTAAAAAATTATTATTATTTTTACAATTTTGTAACCAGGTTTTGTTTTGTTTTTTAATTCATTTTTAATTTTCTAATTACACTTTTACTTGTGTAAAGAATCTAGGTATCGCTAGCAACTGAAAAACAGTTGCCTACGACTACACAACACACACCCGCACATACACACATGCACGCACACACAGCTGCCAGCAGTGAGTCTTGAACACCTCCGCACTTGCACAATACTCAAGCCAGGGGTAATTCTTTATCCTCTACACATGGACCCTCCGTCTGTCACACATACACATGTGCTCACACACACACACTTGTTTTTTTTGGTTGTCCTCATTGCATATAGAGTCACACATATTCCCTCTCTCTCTCTCTCTCTCTCTCCCTCCCCCTCTCACGCTATCTCTCTTTCACACACACACACACACACACACACACACACACACACACACACACACACACAAAACTCCTCCACATGACCATTATTATAGTCCACATCTGTGCACACTCCATCATCCGCTCAGCTTGCCCAGTGTGTTACGCTAATGTCAGGCCTCTGATAACAAGGTTAGTGCTGCGCGCACACACACACACACACACACACACACACACACACGCATGCACAGTGAAGTCTTTGTTCCTCTGTAAGACCATAATAAGCAGTTATTAGAGAGGGTATCACTTATATAAACAAACGATCAGGAGTGTGTAATCTGGTAAAAATCCAGCTGAAGCACTGGGACTGAGCAAAGACAATGGGAAGTCCAGTGTGTATCTCTCTCTTACTTGTGTGTGTGTGTGTGTGAGAGAGAGAGAGAGAGAGAGAGAGAGAGAGAGAGAGAGAGAGAGAGACAGTCTAATCTCCCCTATCCACATACATGCTGTTTCTGCTCCACTGCCTGTCTGGAATGCTGGGGAATGTGGTCTTGCCCCCTTTTGCACCAGTGCATTATGGGACAGAACTTCTCAGGCAAGCCTCAGAGCAGCAACACATTATTTCTAAAGAAAAGCACTGGTCTGTGTACAAATCTCCATCACATTTCCATTTTCTCTCACCTTTCTGTTCAGGTGTTGTGTTCAGGCACAGATTCCAGATCTCATCAACTGTGTTCATGCTGCTCTAAGATTTATATATTCAGAACTGACTACTGCATAAAATTGTTTTCACAATCAAGTCCAAAAGCTATTTATTTATAAATTAATATGTAGAATTACATTAATTTACAGTTTTGTGTTTAAAAGGGTAACATGTCTGATAATAGCATGCCACCAGTCACTCAGAGTTTCTGGCATTATTGATTTCACAGGTCAAAGGTGAGGAAAAAGTCCTCTGTGAAAAGGTCAGAGGTCAAAATGAGCTTGTGTCACTCATCTATCATCTATCCAGACTTCAACCAGAAATTAGAGAGTGCATTACTTGTATAAACAAACGTTCGGGACACATTCAACTCAGTTTAACACCTTTGACACCATACAACTCATGGTGTTTACAAAGAGACAAAAAAAAACCCCAACAACCCACTGAAATCAGTTTCAGGTAGGAGATGTGGCTCAAATATTGAATATAGAAACCTCCTTTAGTAAAGGTTCACAAAAGAGTAAAAAAATAATGTTCTATGTTTGGACATAATTTTGTAACATAAAATAAATTTCTTTTATGAAAGAAATTATGTAACAATTAACCAATATATTTCCTTCACGATACAGACATGCTGTTTCATCAGTGCTAAACTCATAGCTATAAATTTTACTTATTTGTAAGCTACCATACATTAGTGACAATTTTTCTTTTTTGGGGCAAAGTATTTATTTTAACATTGTGAAAGCAAAAGCAAAATCATTTTATGTTATAATATACCCATGTTATGTTAATTGGATTTAATATTAAATCATTTTATAATAAAAAAATTTTTTTATATATATATGTGTGTGTGTGTGTGTGTGTGTGTGTGTGTGTGTGTGTGTGTATGTAAATGAGTATAGTAATTTAATGTATAATCCATGTATTAAATTCAAATATATCTGTATAATTGTCGATAAAAATTTGCTTCATTTGGTCATGACACTGTGCATAATAACACAATCACTTTTTTTCAACTCTCTCTCTCTCTCTCTCTCTCTCTCTCTCTCTCTCTCCTGTCACTTCACTAGTTTGCTGAGTTAAAAGCTCCAACATGGCTGAGCTTTTTGTACTATACTTCAAACTTTTACATCTTGAGACACTCACATGGACCAGCTGTTCTTGGCTGTCGTACTCCTTATTGCACCCTTCCCAGTGGCAGTTTGTCTCATATGCCACCTCTGGCTCCTGCTTGCCCTCATCTCTGTCCACATCATCTTTCGCATCCACTGGTGGTGAAGGGTCCTGAGAGGAAAGTACACACTTAGACACATGTGCACACTACAAAGGATTTTAGACATTTGGTTTGTTTATACAGGACAGAAGCAGACGCCTACACTTGGGCTGAATTAGAAGGGATTGAAGAAATGGTACCTTTCACTTTCATTTAGTCCCATTTATTTAACAATCAGCGGCTTTGTAATAAGAAGACTAGAGCAAACATGAAACCGAATATGTGGGAATACGTGTGTGGCGTCTTAGCTGCAACCCAAACTGTGGGCAGAGCAGATGTATATATGGTTTCAAATATATAACACACACACATACACACACACACACACACACACACACACACACTCACACACACACACACACACACAGCATGCTGACTGCAGCATGTTTATCTCTGCCCCATGAGCTATCTTCATCAATTCTGCGGGCCCCAGGACGACTACAGGCGCCTCGGTCCCCATGCATCAAGCCCCAACCTGCCTCCAGTGCCGAGAGCAGCCACAAATTTGTCAAAAGATGAGTAGAGAGAGAGAGAGAGAGAGAGAGAGAGAGAGAGAGTGAGAGAGAGCGCAACAGAAAACAGGCGCTCACATGACAATAACGGCTGGCCAATATTTCATTAAAATGAAGTGCTCTGGCACAGTTTACACAGAAGCTCGGGACAGAGAGAGCAAGAAAACAAACGGACATAAAGCTCTTATCAGGAGGAGTTTTTCTCACGCCGAGGGGAGCACCGAGACTCCCTGGGGTCTCCTGGCCTCTCACTGATCACAGTACAAGAAAAAAAAAAAAAAAACACACACACACACACACACACACACACAATATCTTTTCCGGATAACAAAACACATAGGAGGTGCACCTCTGTTTAATGCCATCAGTCTTACAGAATAAATCGACCATGGAAAAAAAGAGTACAGTACGATTGATCTTAGGGTAGAAAATAAACAATGTACATAAAATGTAATGCAATCATTTTTCATGATATGTATTTCACCACCACAATTATTTACTGAATAATAAAACAGATTCATTTTGATGAGATCGATCCCATCAGACAAAGACCAAGTTTCATCAAGTTCAAGTTTTTCATATAAGCACCAAATTTCACCATGCAGTTTTCTCATGCCACCACACTGCATAAACTGCAGCCTTTTAGGATAAACAATTAAAAACAAAAAATACAGAGCAAGAAGTGAAAGTGATGTTTACTGGTGAGCAGGGTGAGAGAGGCCGTGAGCTGTCCAACTCCGTCTTAACCTTTGATCTTTTGGTTTGCATTGAGTTTACTGTGCTGCTGACTGCCGAATCACCACTCGAGTTCTGTTGGGAAGAGATAGCAAGAGCTTGTAGAACTGTGTAGTATTTTAACTCAACCCAAAAGTCATAAATGAAAGCTGTGTAAACTGTTTTGGTTGTCTATAGTCTTTTAGGAAACTATCTAAAAGGAAAGAAGACAATGAAATGCCTTTAATCATCTGAGGTCAGTACAGAGAAATTCCACACCAAGGCTTCAATGTATTGATCAAGCGTTAGTAGGCTCAGTGCATCAAGGTTGAGGTCTGGAATTTTCCTGTACTGATCAAACTAACGAGGTTAACACATTGTTTATTATGTGGCAGTTTTGTAAGGGGGTGGGGGTGAGGGGGGGGGGGTAATGCCGACATCCTTTTTCAATTTTTATTTGAATTGAGGCTGTGCTCACTGAACCAAAATGAAGCTTACTTCAACCAGACAACTGTCTTTTCTTTCTCAACTTTTGAGGCTTATTTCATCAAGCGTAAGGACAGATGTTATGTTTTTTTTTTTTTTTTTGTTTTTAAATTCTGAGTTTCATTTGAACTGCATCTAATGCTGGTGGGCCGAACAAAGCTATTGACTGGTTCATACTGGGACATTCTGAACCACTCAATATCGGATCGTGCATACCATCTTGTCATATTATAATGAAGATATTATAGCGAGGCCCAGTATGCAAATGCAGACAATGCAGAAGTTCTGTAAAACTATGCCGCCACATTAAACAATTTATGATATGGCAGTAAATAATGATCAAACTTACAACCTCTAATTAAGTGAAGGAAATGTGCGCATGCAATCACACCCACACATACAGAGCTCATCTTGTCCTGCAATTATTTAAAATGAAATTGAAACCAATTAATAAAAAAAAAGACATCAGAAATATCACGAAAATTTATCCATAAGCACAATATCAGGCAACATTTCTGTATCTAGTTTGATGGGTAAGTGGCCCATGTTGTCAGATTGGGACTTGTAGGTTAGCCCTAATTTTTTATTTTACAGGAAAAGACTTACCTTTTATACAACTATAAAAGAAGGGTGATCTCCCCGGAGAGTTTTGAAGAGTTATTGCAGCCCCCACATGTTACTTTTCCTAAACTGTGTGTGTTTGTGTGTGTGTGTGTGTGTGTGTGTGTGTGTGTGTGTTCCAAACTGAGGGAGTCTGTGTACAGGAATTAGAGACTTTAACTCAGTCATGCAGGGGGATTTTAGGCCACAGATATGATGATAAGTACTTTTGAACAAACACATGAAAGCCACTATAGAGGTCTGTAAATGGGGAATTTAAATCACATGCAGTAAACATGCTCTTACAGATGTTACATGCTCCCTCTTTGACCTCTGCTGTAAAGCCTTATGCTAACTTATAAACACTTCTTCAACTGAAGAAGTATCTGAGAAAAAACAGCTTGGAATTTTAAAGTCTGCTGGTGTGTGCAGAAAATAAAGTAGCATGTATGGTTAATAATGTAAACATTTGCACTGTTGTTATTCCTGTTTTATTCACAGTAGGTGTCCCTGTTATGTTTACAGTAACTCTGCGTTTAATACAGACATTACATTAAGACCTAAACCTAAGCCCCTGGTTCAGTAGCAAAAAATTCCTATACTATTTTAGAATTCAAGTATATGCCAAAGGGCTTTGTATATTTAGGAATATTTATATGCAGGTATATTTAGGTCTTGATGTATACGTATACATGTAAATTATGCATTTCATTACCTTAGTCTCAGATTCAGTATGTGTGCTAGCACTCAGTCCTGAGCCAGCAAGTGTGTGTTGTCGGGAGGAGAAGGTATGTGAGGGCTGGATAAGGGAAGGTGTGTGTCCAAAAGGGCTCAGGCCCCTCTGCTGGGACAGCAGCTGTTGATATGCCACTGGGTTGATCGAGTGATGGAAAGGAAAAGAGGGACTAAAAGAGATAGATCAAAACAAAAAGGACACAAAATACACTGGGATAAGCACCCGTTCCACTTCGTCTTAGCCCACATATCTGAATCGCAGTACACAAATGCCATATTTCATGTTACTGTCACAAACGGCATAATGAGCAATATATCACTTCAGACATACAGTACAGCACACCCAGAGCCTTCAATAGAGACAGGCAGAAATACCCCTACTGGAAATGTGTACTCTGTATAGGAGAAAAATCGCATTCCTTTCTAATTAATATACAGTATAAAATTAGTCACAAAAACACTGTACTGATTTCATTTAAGTGAAATAAAATATTGATTTATAGATTATATTTAATAAAGAATAATTAAATATGCTGTTTGTGGAAATATTAAAGGGTCAAAATACAATAAAACATAAAAGGAATAAAACATTGGATGTGGTGGTGTTACAGAACATTATTCTATGGCGTATTTGAATACTTGATTGTGATTGGTCAATTAGGGTATCCACAGGGCTGTTATTTCTTCATGACAGACCATTGCTATGGAGGCATCACTATATATATATATATATATATATATATAAAGCCGACTCTGGGCAAAAGCAAGGTACACCTTGAATAGATCACACAACTAATCACACTCACACTCACACTCACACTCACACCTAGGGGCAATTTGCAAAGCCAGTCAGCCTAATGTGCATGTCTTTGGACTGTGGGAGGAAATAGAAGAACCAAGAGGAAACCCACACAAGCACAGGGAGAACATGCAAACTCCACATAGGATCGACGTAGCTGATCCCAGGACCCAGTTTTATCAAATAACTACAGGGACAGAATAGGTACATGGATGTTGTGCAAAATTAAATGAAACTATGACTTGTGTTGTTTTTTAATTGATAATTAATTAATTAGCAATCATTGGAAAATATATACTTTATTCCTCTCTGTTGGAACTCATCTTAACATAACTTCTGTATCACATGCAGTATTGGGGCAGTGGTGGCCAGCTGTTTCTGCCCTGCGATGGCCTGGCGAGATGTCCAGGGTGTACTCTGCCCTCGCCCATAGTCAGCTGAAATGGGTGCCAGCCCTAATTAGGATTAAGCGGTTCAGAAAATGAATGAATGAATGTGCAATATTCTGGCACCCTTTTTGAAGTACAAACGTTGCTATAGATTTTTATTTTATGACTGCATTATTGAGTCAGTACAAGAACATCATTTTAGACTTCCAGGAGAAAATTATATGTGACCCTGTATGTCACTAAAGAAAGTAGTATATAACACAAAAGACCACTTTCCAGACAAAATGAAGGCTACTGAGTTTTGGTGCAAAAATAAGAAGCAAGTGTGACAGTCCAAACCTCTAGAAGAGCTGTGGATGGTTCTGCAAGATACCCTGTAAACTTACTGCTATTTTCCTTATAGAACCACACACATCATGTGTCATCACACCAATACTGACTTTGTTTTTATTGTTTGTTGGTCTTTAGAGTATTTCTTTTTATACGGAAAAACATCAAATTTAATTACTTGTGAGGGCATCTTTGCTCTACAGGTGCCCTAAAGTGTTGCATACGGGCATTTTCACAGTGTCTTAGGACAATCAGTCACAAATGGGTCAAAAATAAAGGTTTTATAAATCTGCTAGTAAGATTTCAAAGTTAAAACCAGTTTAGTTTTTAAATTTAATTTTAATCACATTATTTATTTAGTTTTCTGGAGGACTTATTACAATTTACAATTGTAACAAATATGTTCGCAAAACACTTCATTATTAATGGATTTCGGAGAGGAGACTTTTGGACGGACACATATTCACACACACATGCTTTTGCAATCAACATTTCAGAATCAGATGTGTTTTGCTCTAAAGTTATATACCTCGATGTACTTTATAAAAAAGTGCATCTGATTGAAAAAAGGCACATTTCTTATTATCACAAGCGATAGAAAAGTCGGAGTGGACATTTTGGCTGGACACTTCCTCGCATGTATTCAGATCTGCCCTGTGGAGAACAAATCAGGAATATTGCCACCAATGCATGACTTAATTAAACGACATGCTTATTTAATTTTGAATGGAAAAATTTTCATGACAAACATCCTCCTTTGATAATTATTTCAGTTGGAATCCTGAGAATTTTTCAAGTGGGAAACCCAGGTTTGTCTAAAATGTAACTTACTTGTATATTTTCAAGACAAGCTGATAATTTTTTGTTCATTATTTTTTATTTGTATGTACTCCATACTATTGTGTATTTATTCATATATGAAATTTTATATAATATGTACAGATTTTGGAACAATAACCCTCATTTTATGTATCCCCAGTGCTCTAGAAGACTGTGAAAAGGCTCATACATTAAAGAAACTGTGCTATAAAAATCTCATAATAAACATTTAAAGCAGATTTTAAATGAATTTAACATGAATGGAATGTAATTATCTCATGGGACTTGAATAAGATGAGTAATTGATGATGATGTGCTTTTACCTGATGCCTCCAACAGAGAGATGGCCGTATGAGCTGCTTGCGGCTGAGCTGGAACGCGAGTTGTTGATGTAGGCCACTAGAGAGTTTGGAGAAGTGCGAATCATAGTTTGTAGGTCAATACTGGCATCTGAAAGTGGAGAGATAGACAGAGCTCTTTTTCGGCTCAGCCTGGGTGTGAGGCGTGGACTGGGGAAGCGTGACACTGTACAAGACACAAACACAAATTATAGGAATGAATCAGGACTGGGATCCTGCAAGAAGCAAAAAGAATGATCACTTTTAGACCTCTTTCTCATAGACCTGTTATGAACTGATGAGTGATGAAGCTGAGCTTGAGGAACTCTCAAAGCCTTTCATTCATTCATCCATTCATTTTGTGGGGAGGCTGGCTGCCATCTCAGCCAACTCTGGGCGAGGGCAGAGTACACCCTGGACAGCTCACCAGGCCATCAACATGCTGCTCTTGATGAAAATCAGCAATGGTTCTTTTACATGCCTCTCACCATAGACAGTGAGAGACATGGCCAGCATTTGATTACCCAGTTAGCTGCACTGGGGGGGCAGCAGTGAGAACCCGTTGATAGTGGGTCTTGAACCCCAACCTTGGGATCAGTAATCCAGCACTCTACCACCGGGCCACCACTGCCCCACGCTCAAAGCCTGAATACGCATATTTTCCAGTATGTGTCTACAAAGCGTTATGTCAGAACTACCTGTGCCAGAAAAGAACAAGACAGTAAGCTTCAAATTATGGAAGAGCCAGGACAGTTTCCAGTCTTAAACCCCAGCAAGCTGGTTTGGGATGAAGTGGAGAGAAGGGTGAAAGCAAAGCAACAAACACATTTGTGGGAACTTCCGCAATGATATTGGTAAGAACTGAGTTGGGAAGAATGCCATAAATGTGTTCAGCTGTAATATTTGCAAAAGGTGGCTACTGAGTCAAAAATGTAAATAAAATGTTTGGTAAAGAGACCAATTCCATTCGTTTTTTTTTTCTTTTTCTATGCTGTCATTCTGAACACACAAAGGCATTAAACAGTGTAAACTTTAAAAAAAGGAGGGGGATAGGGTGTTAAAGAAATAAATACTAATATATATATATATATATATATATATATATGCCAAACCCACTTTGTGTTTAAATGCAGATACACTGCTGTGTTCTGTGTTTACAGTGGGTTCTGCTCTGCCTCTGTGGACTTCCTCACCTCATCTGATGCTAATGGTTAAACAAATTTCACCCACGTCTCCCTCCCATGACCAACAACTCTCATCACTTTATCCACCTTATTCCCACTAACCTATTTTCCTTAATCCCCACATTCCTCTGATTCTCCAATCAAGTTGATAGCAGCCGTTCTTCCCAATGTGTATTGTCCCATACCAGGGGATTCTCTGATTGACTGATCCTGAAATATTAGTCTCTTATTTTTTCTGTCTCTCCAGCTAAGGAGAAATCTATAGAGTCGTTGAAGTGGTGGATTGCATTGTGTCATTTCCCCACTCTACCCACCTCCATGCTATTTTGGGTAGTGTGTGAAGAGAGCGTGTGCCAGGTGAGACAGTGTGATCGATGCTTGTGCACTCTCTCCCCGACACCCAGCCTCTCTGGAATATAGCACATCCCTATCAATAAGTGCCAGTGACTGTGTCTTCGCTAATACTGTAGCTGGAAGCCGACACTGAGAAACCTAACCAGCACAGATCATTTTGGAAAGTGAGCACAACAAAATGCAACACTCAACTCCGGGATCGCAGTGAACCATGAAGGAATGCTGTTCTCCTATGTTAAATTTTTTTTTCAAAGAAAGGAAAGCCAGACAGTGCAATCAAGTGTCTTTATCAGCTTCATCTCAAACTTATAGTGACCTCGTTCTGATTGAGCCGAGATGATTAATCATTTACTATAATTTACTGTAATTATTTTGATAACTATCAACTGTTGCAGGCGTCTATCGGTTTGGATAATGAGGGCAATTTACAGGATCCGTCTGAATTAAAAAAAAAAAAGGAATGAGCAGGGAAAATGGAGCAGGTGTGTACTTGTTGGGGTTTGTGCAATCACATGGAAAATGTATGGAAAATTTCCTTATCGCAGTCCTTTATCGCAATCAGCAATTTTAGGTTAGCAGAATGTTTTTTGAATGTTAAAGTTCTGGGAACATTGGACACCATCTGAAAACACTGGACTCCGCGATCCTTTAAACTGCCATAAGGTTATTTTTCGTAATTTGTGTACTACATTCTAAAAACATTGCATTGGGCGGTAAAATGATTTGGTTTATATGGTTGCTTGTTGCTTTGGTATAAGCCTGTTTCTACTAAAATTGCTTTTACATATTCAGTGTTAAGTTTAATGTTTGCTCCCGCAGTGCTGTTTTATTTTAGGCTGTAATCTCAAAACTTAACAAGACAGACATTTTTTAAAACAAAACAACAACACAACAGCAAAAACTAAAAGCGCAATAATAAAACTAAAAACAGTGCAACATCACTAACTTGAAAATGAGTAGTTTCCACAAATGTTAATCCATTTTCTGAAACGCTTAATCCTAATTAGGGTCGCGGGGAGGCTGGTGCCCACCTCAGCCAACTCTGGGCGAGGGCAGAGTACACCCTGGACAGCTCACCAGGCCATCACAGGGCAGAAACACGCTCTTGACAAAAATCAGCAATGGTTCTTCTACATGCCTCTCACCATAGACAGTGAGAGACATGGCTGGCCTTTGATAACCCAGTTAGCTGCACTGGGTGGACAGCAGTGACAACTTAGTGACAGTGGGGCTTGAACCCCCGACCTTGGGATCAGTAATCTGTTTTCACAAATGTGAAGTATTTAAACATTAAAACATACATTTTAAAAAATGTATGGTTTATTGAGTTGTTGGGACTCTGACCTGTAGTATTAGACCCTGACCTGTAATATTAGACTCTGTCCTGTAGTATTAGGCTCTGTCCTGTAGTATTAGGCTCTGGGCTGTGTTATTAGACTCTGTCCTGTAGTATAAGGCTCTGTCCTGTAGTATTAGACTCTGTCCTCTAGTATTAGACTCTGATTTGTAGTATTAGACTCTGACCTGTAGTATTAGACTCTGTCCTGTAGTATTAGACCCTGACCTGTAGTATTAGACTCTGTCCTGTAGTATTAGACTCTGTCCTGTGGTATTAGACTCTGACCTGTAGTATTAGGCTCTGTCCTGTGGTATTAGACTCTGACCTGTAGTATTAGGCTCTGTCCTGTAGTATTAGACTCTGACCTGTAGTATTAGGCTCTGTCCTGTAGTATTAGACTCTGACCTGTAGTATTAGACTC
>JAQMYF010000017.1:7160609-7176609 GCA_030014195.1 Neosilurus mollespiculum
GTAGTATTAGACTCTGACCTGTAGTATTAGGCTCTGTCCTGTAGTATTAGACTCTGACCTGTAGTATTAGACTCTGTTCTGTGGTATTAGACTCTGTCCTGTAGTATTAGACTCTGACCTGTAGTATTAGACTCTGTCCTGTAGTAGTAGACTCTGTCCTGTAGTATTAGACACTGACCTGTAGTATTAGACTCTGACCTGTGGTATTAGACTCTGTCCTGTAGTATTAGACTCTGTCCTGTAGTATTAGACTCTGTCCTGTAGTATTAGACTCTGTCCTGTAGTATTAGACTCTGACCTGTAGTATTAGACTCTGTCCTGTAGTATTAGGCCCTGACCTGTAGTATTAGACTCTGACCTGTAGTATTAGGCTCTGTCCTGTAGTATTAGACTCTGACCTGTAGTATTAGACTCTGACCTGTGGTATTAGGCTCTGTCCTGTAGTATTAGACACTGTCCTGTAGTATTAGACACTGACCTGTAGTATTAGACAGGCAGTAATGGCAGTGATGAGCTCTGTCATAATTTATAGTATATGACAGTATACAAAAAATATGGGTTATTAAAATAATCGAACAATGATTGCATTTGGCAGACACCTTCATCCAGAGCGACTTACATTTCTATCTCATTTATACAACTGAGCAGTTGAGGGTTAAGGGCCTTACTTAAAGGCCCAGCAATAGCAGCTTGGTAGTACTGGAGCTTGAACCCCTTACCTTCTGATGGGTAACCCAGAGCCTTTTCCACTGAGCCACAACTGCCCTAGTGATGCACCAATAATCAAGTTTAAAGTATTTAGGTGATATCATTTAAGGCATTTCATATCTCAATATTTTTATATTTGTACAACTAAAACCATAAACTGAAGAGTTATTTTTAAACATAGTGTTTTCTTTGACTTTTGAAAAAAATAATTAACTAATAACTCTCTGAAAACTTTCCTGCTTCTAGATGATAATTTATATTAATGCATGTGATTTACCACAACAAAGGATCTGTTACAGATAGTTTAGGTTTAAAATAAATAAATAAATAAAAATAGAGTGACTATACTGCAGCCAGTTTTTAATATGTTGATTGGCTCTGGTAAAGTATTTTTGATCATTCACTTTTTGATCCCACATTATTTGCTCAGACACCATCCAGATGGTGACTGAATAGACACTTTCACTAGACTTTAATACCATAAACAGACAAGTAGTTGCTGTAAATTCAGCTAAAATTGCTAAAAAGGTTTTTTTATTACTAAAGTTACGATATTATTTAATGTCATGAAACTATAACTCCTGATGGGAAAATAAAAGTTATAGGAAAACAAGTTATTTTTTTCTAGAGTATAGGTTAATGGTTTTGGTCAGTGGGTTTGGTGTTCCAAAGTGAAAAATTCAGTGTTTTAGCTCAACAGGTGCGAGGCATTAGTGCCGGTGTTGGCAAACACATGTGTGAGTATGTGTGTGTGATTAGGGGTTGTAACCAGAAGCTCTGGCAACCGGACGTCCATAATGACTCCATCACATCTGGTGCCAACACAAGCAAGCTTACACAAACCATTCCTCTGTAAGTGTGTGTGTGTGTGTGTGTGTGTGTGCATTCCCTACTGAGCTCACAGCTAATAAGTAATCCTCCAGGTTTGTAGCTGTGAAGGTCATTACTTTTAGCATGAGCTAATGGTTCTCTGTAATTATAAAAGCATTTGTTTTGGCACCCAGGCTAGTACCAGACGTTTAGGACACAAAACTTTTAGAAGCCGCATTTTAAATTATTAAGACACCATTAGAATTTATGCACACTGGGCATTACATTAGCTATTATTTTGCTTTCCTTTAAGAGAATAAATCTAGAGTATACACATACAGATGTGTGTGTATAAAGATTATATGGCTCTCCATACTCCTTTGGCATGAGGTCTTTACAAGCAGCCTGTACTGCTATTTGCATGGCTTTAATGGGGGTTAGGGGGAGTGTGCGGGACGTGGGACGCTCAGCCTTGGCACTCATATTTGTCTCTGTTACGCCCTCACCTCAGGGGAGATGTGTTTATTAATGTGCCACTTCCCTTGATAAATGGCCAAATGTAGAGCTGGGCGTCGCTTGCTCCATGCCTCCTGATACCCCCTCTTCCTGCAACCTTAGCGATTTATGTCAACAGAGACCGATAAAATGCTACAGGAAGCCTCACATATCTGAAACCCTGTGAAATCCCTTTTAAAAAAGAATAGTGGAATAGTGCCAGGACCCCAAACTACAACATGGAGGAGAACAACAAAACCTGAATAAACAAACATGTACCAACAATATCAAAATGTATTAAAATTTAACAAACTACACCAAACTGTATCAAAACATAACAGAACATACCAAAATATACCAAGAATATTACAAAAATATAACATCATGTACTAAAATACATGTACCAAAAACAATACCAAGATGTACCAAAACTTACCAAAATACACAAAACTACTTTATATTTAATAATATAATTCTTAGTAGTAAATTATACCAAAACATAAACATATAGCAAAACATATCCTTTCTTCCTTTTTAATCATTTCTAATCTCACATCTCACAGCACTCTGGTTTAATCCCCTTGTATTGGAAGTACTAGTCCCACACCAAACTGTCTTACTGTTATCTTAATTCTTTATGGAAGAAAGATAACATGAGTGGTGATAATATGGTCTACTACCATTTTACATAAAACTTGTTGATGCGGACAATGATGAACATCAGTGGCACCCAATCATTAATATATACTAATATATAATAAATACTGCTTACAAAAGTCCATTTGTAAGTTTAATGTCCAAATACATTTTGTTATAGTCAGTTTTGCTACGGGGTTGCACAGTGGCATAGTGATTTGCATGTCTGCCTCACATCAAGAAGGTCCTGGGTTCAAGTCCCGGCTCAGCGAGGGCATTTCAGTGTGGAGATTGCATGTTCTCCCCATGCTTACATGGGTTCCCCCACAGTCTAAAGACATGCACATTAGGCTAACCGGCTCTTCCAAAGTGCCCCTAGGTGTGAGTGTGAATGGCTGTGTGTGTTGGCCCTACGATTGTTTGGCAAGCTGTTCGGGGTGTTCCCTGACTTTGCCCAGTATTGGCTGAGCAAGGCTCCAGCCTCCCGTAATAGGATTAAGTGGTTCAGAAAATGAGTGAGTTTTGTTACATTCATAGCGGTAACATCATATGACAGTGACTGGATGGTATTCCTTTTTTATTTAGAGATTTACAAAACCTAACAGCAACTGAGGACAGAGGCAATAAAACTGAGTGATATTTACACAAATTAGAAGTAAAGCATTACATTAACTTCTCTGTTCAATAAGATCAGTTTCTACAGCTTCAACTTTTATTAAAATACCACCATCAATGCTACTGTACATCGTCATCTTGTAGAGATCTTCTGGCGATCTTTTGAGTACAGTGATCGCTGCTAAATCCATCTCCGCTATATCCACACTGGATTTAACAGGGTTCTTTTTCATTTTCAGGATCTAACAGTAAAAAATTGGTAGAAAAACACACCATCCATCCTCCATCCATTCACCTATCCATCCGTCCATTATCTGTACTGCTTATCTGTCAGGGTCGCAGAGACAGCTGAAGCCAACCCAGCTGACTTTGGGTGAGAGGCAGGGTACAACCTAAACAGGCTGCTAGTATATTGCATGACTAATACAGGGAAAAACAAGTATTCACACTCACATTAACACCTCATGGACAATTTAGAGTAGCCAGTTGACCTAATGTACATTTCTGTGTACTGTAGGAGGAAACCGGAGTACCTGGAAGAAAACCACACAACCCATGAGTCACAGGGCTTCTTGCTGTGAGCAACAGTGCAAGCTACTGAGCCACCATGCTGCCCAAAGACACACTGTACATTTGCTAAAGCAACCAACACAGCCATGTTGGTTAACATTGCACTATGGCTTCTTTATAAAGCACAAAATATAAGCTTTTTTAAAAGAAACTGATGTCTACTCATTTTATACCCAACATAATAATAGGTTGAAATATGTGTAATTCAGACTAAACTCAGGCTAATCAAGGGCGAATTAGTCAGGTTCAGAAGAATGACCAGGACATCAAGGCAAATCTAATGAGCAATTAATCCACTGACTGAACAGGTCAGGGTTTTGTTTGGGGTCATGCATCATGTCACATGACCAAGGGAGGGAGACAGTCAGAGTAAAGCAAAGGAGTGAAAGAGAGCAGGCCTGAGACCTCGTTGTGAACTGAAGCAGGAGGAAGCTTGGTTATTGTTTGTTTTTGTGAGCTGACTGTTTGGCCTACAGTAATGGCTGAACAAATATTTGCTCAGCAGCACACATGATTAGTGGGCTACTGTGTTTTATAGCATATTTATTTTAAAACAACAATTTTTACTTGCAGTTCTTTTTCCATTGTTCTGCAGGATTGGCTGGTACTGACAGGAAAATGAACAAAAAGATGAACTGTGAACAAGTGATCTGGGATTTTTCACCACTCCCAGGACTTTAGAGGCCCGTGTCAGCTGAGAAAAGCACAGCCATCTCCCATCTCCACTACCTGGTTAGTATCTCCATTTCGGGTCATGCAATGAGTCCTGATGGCTAGTTTCATTAAACAGCCGTTGATGGATGATGAGACGGCTGTGGTATGCTACAGCTCTGAGAACCGCTCTGAAAGAATAGGTCTGTGCTCCAGACGGCAGTCCCCTTTTAAGGTGACTTAGGAAGTGAGAGATAAAAGCAGGCATTCATTATGTTAAACACACACACTTTCCTCAGAGGGAAACACTCTTATAAATGTCACAGCAGTACTTGTGTTTACAGAGAGCACTGGCAGTGATAGTGGGAAAATACTGCACATGCAACCATCACCTTAAGTCACTTGTGAGAGGAATATTTTTAAAAGTCCAGGATGTGTGTTACGGGTTTATCACACATCTCCCAGGAAGTCAGTCTGAGGGTTTAGACAATTTCTTTTACTCACACCCCACATTCAGCTCATTTTCCTTTTCTAGTAAAACACTGTTGCCTGTTCTGTACATATTGGCCTACTGAAATGTGATTGCCTACAAAATGTTACAATAACACTTCCAGGCCTTTTGATTACCACAACACAGATCTTCTGGTGGCATTTTCAGCCATTTCTAAAAAGAATAAAGCAAAAGTGATGCAGCGACGAGTTGAAATTTACCTGAAATTCAATTTAAAAATGAAATTATTATTAAATTATACAGAGTATGGCTCACAGCAGAAGGTACTGGGTTTGAGTTCAAGACTCGATGTGGATGTGAAGTTGGCATGTTCTCCCTGTGCTTGCTTGGGTTTCCTCCCAGAGTACAAAGACATGCACATTAGGCTAATTGGTTGTTCCAAATTGCCTCTAGGTGTAAATGTGAGTGTGAATGGTAGTGCGTGTTGGTCCTGCAATAAACTAATGAGCTGTTTAGGGTGTACCCCACCTTTGCCTAGAGTTGGCTGAGTTAGGCTCCAGCCTGTGAAATTCAGTTGACACACTACAGTCTGTTAGCGTGTGTCATTTAGACATATTGGCTACTATGTTAAACTAAATTCAACTAGCAAGCAATATGGTGTCATTGTTGGGTAGTAAATAAATTAACACTTGTAGTGCTCCTTGTCATCCTATTGGATGTGATTCACACCTAATTCATATTTAACCTCTTCATACATGTAAACTCTTTCCATCATGGGCTGAAACTCACTGTCCATTGGGTTGATGTAGTCTGGGAGGTGAACAGCAGCAGCGGCAGCAGCAGCGGCAGCAGCTGTGGTGGATCCAGCTGCAATCAGATCACCATAAGGACTCCTGTGACTTGCCATCAGGTGGTAGTAATCAGCTGAGTTGGCTCCTGGAGGAGGAGGAGGAAGACCGAAAAGTGCACGCTCTTTCAGGTGCTCATGGGCGACTGTAGAAGGTATGAGAGAGATGGAAGAGAGGAGGGTGAAGAAAAACGTGCAATACAGTAATAAAGTTTTAGTTTGTAGACTATTAGAAATTATACAGCATACACATGTGTCCATGATGTAATAAGAAAAGGCACCTAGACTTCTAATAAATAAATTACTGATATTACCATTGTTGTCAATTTAAGAAATAATGTTCCTGTTTAGAGGCAGTAAGGGGCAAGTTTATATTTTTAAGTAAGTAGATGGGCACAACAACAACCACAGGCAGGGAACTGATTTTACTCCTTTTTAGTATTGGGCCTCTGTTGATATTTTTCCACCCCAGAAATAGGCTGCATTTGTCAACTGGACAGAAATGTTCAATCCATTTAATTTAATTTCAAGGTGAATTATCATTTTCATTATTTCAATAAAGAGGTGGAGAGAAATGAAGACTTGCCATGTTTTTCACTGCAGTTTTATTCACAGATAAAATTAAAAACTGCTTCTTTAATAGGTTCTAAATCAAATGACACTTAGTTTCCCTACTACTTTACACTTATTTTTGGTCAGTGTCTTGTAGTTTCGGGATTCTCATATTCCTGTCTGCTCCTTTCACAAGCCTGTACATGGATTGTATTCTTATTTTCTCATTTGCCAAATGAATAAATAAAATGGTAAATGTGAAGCCCAAGTTTACACACAGCCATCCAGTGGATGCACTAGCGAAAGCAGAAACTTACAGCTTTGTAGCTTTAACAGCAATGCACTGTGAACATCTGCACTTGGTAAACCTCTGTTAAAAGTGTCAGAGGCAATAAGTGTATAAGGACCAAATCTGCTTTACACACTGACTTGGCCATCCAGACCATGAGCACCGCTTGCCATATGGTTCACATTTGCATACACTTAAAAAGTATTGGCATTATAGCACTCCTGCTGTGCCCTTAGAGACATGCAGGGTGCATGTGTGTATATGTGTGTGAACATATTGGGTACCTCGTTCAAAAAATGACTACTGATTTCGGACAATTAGATCTAAGTATGTTAGAACTGTGGTGTCTCCCACGCCATCTGTATGCAGCATTGGGGGAAAAAGAGCTGGGGAACCCCATTGCAGAATTCCACTACACTGAACCATTTGAAGACTTGTGGATATTAGTATGTCATAGAATTGATGGTTTTTAGAAAGTTAGATGCTTAAGAATCTTAAGGTACAGGACATGCCTGCACAGTGCAATTTAAAAACATAAATAATGGACAAAACAATTCAGGATATAACACCATGCCTGGTATATTCCTTTTGAATTTTAGATATGTACGTGACGTCCAAGTCTAAACTAAGGATGCCCCGAATAGCTTAGCTTGCCGGCTACACTTTGTACAGAGTCAGTTGTATCAGCACATAAAGCCGAACATCAATTCTCACATTCAAGGCCACATCCCCTATCTACAAGTAAAAATATCTCCACTATCTCTCCCGACTGTTTCCCGGCTTTATTGCTGTCAGAATCGCCTGTGTGCTGCTTATTTAAGTTTTAAAGCACAGACCATTACCGTCGACAGACTGTAAAAGGTGATTTATTTGCTATTTGCCTTGTTCACCTGTTGTTGTAATTCAGCTCTGAAGAGAGAAGTGTCAGTGAAAGACTTGTTTTCAGCATCATGCATTCCAAATTGAAATGGTAGCGCTGGAAAGCTCTAAGTTCTACCTGTGCTATGTTGAACAAATTCATAGTATAGAATGTTTATCATTTCATTTTCTGAACCGTTTAATCCTAATTAGGGTCACGTGGAGCCTAGGGCCCATCTCAGCCGACTCTGGGCTTGAACCCACCACCTTGGGATCAATAATCCAGGCCCCAGTAATGGAAGGCTGACACACACAAAACCAGTCATAGTCAAACTTTAGATGCAATTTGGAACAGCCAATTAGCCCAATGTTATGTCTTTGGAGTGTGGGAGGAAACCAGAGTACCCCACACAAGAATGAGGACCCCATGCGGGTCCCTACTTCTTCAAACGGCTGTTTGAGGGTTAACACTTGGTTCTAGGGATCAGGTTTGAATTATGTTTAATTTAGGATTAGGGTAAAGGTTGGGGTGAAGCATTTAGTTGTGAGGATCAATGTTAAGGTAAGGGGCTAGAGAATGCCTTATGTCAATTAATGTACATATCAAGATAGAAGTACAAGATTGTGTGTGTGTGTGTGTGTGTGTGTGTGAGATCTCACCATCTGCAGGGCTGAGCCCACGTGCCGCTGAGATCATGGAAAGCGTTGGGCTGCCATGGACCGAACGCAGATAGTGCTCCACGTGGGGTGAGACATAGGGGTGAGGGGGACTGAAGGGTGACTCGGCTGGGCCACCTGGTGAGAGCCGGATCAGGGATATATCAGAGATTACCGGACTCCCTAACGCTGGTGCTCTGGAGAAAAAAACAGAGGAGACGCTCACAACATTTAGCAATACCAGTGGCACCCATAACCATCATCTGTAAACAATTACAGCCAAGAAACTATGATGTTTTATGGGTTTTTTTGTCAAATGATACTTCAAAAATCAGAACCACGCAATACTCCAATTCTCCAAAGAGAGGTTCAGGCACCGACTGCGGCATGTGATGGATCATGCTTGGTTCTTCAGCTTGAGGCAATCCTCACTACATAAATCCAGCCATAAGACCCAAGTCTCATCTGAAATAAAGGCTGACTCGTCTCAAGTATTCTGATCTGCTGTGTCTCTGCTTCATTAAATAGCATGAGGTCATGTCTGCTGGTCCTGGGTTGAGATCTGAGTTTAGAGTGAGACTCAACATGCCAGAGCACAGTTAGGAGGGTTTGTGTGATACTCAGAGCAGGACTGGGGTTGTATTTTTGAGTGTCAATCATGATCTAATAGCTGATCTCTTTAGGAGTGTATTACCTCGGCCAGGCAGGTTATGTTTTACCTGTGGTTTGTATGTTTGTTGTTAGCCAAATTACACAAAAAGTCATTTTTCAGATTTTTATGAAATTTCTAGCAGAGGGCCTTGGACAAGGAAGACGATTAGATTTTAAAGATGGCTGGATCAGAGTCTGGATCCAGGATCTATTGAAATAATTTTTTAATATTGTGAAATAGGACTATTTTTGTGTGGGGGATTGCTGGGATTGGCAGGGTTTTTGCTCTCCGAGTGCTCTTGATAGTTATATGAAAGATCAAGTCTCGACCAACTTTTCAAATGTCTCATTTTGGCTCTTGGGAATACATGGGTACTTCTGGTTCATTTCAGGAGTAGTATGTCTGACTCTCCTTTATTCGGCAAATAATAGGATAAAGTAGAAGAGAATTAGAAAGTGCATTTCCAGACATAGAGAGACAATGCAAATGGGTACCAGATAAAAAAAAAATTTGCCTATAGATCTAGTTAGAGTATCCTTATCACCCGTGATTATAAAATCCTCCCCATAGAACCCTGATCCAATAACA
The DNA here is from genome assembly GCA_030014195.1 of Neosilurus mollespiculum. Classification (NCBI taxonomy): domain Eukaryota; kingdom Metazoa; phylum Chordata; class Actinopteri; order Siluriformes; family Plotosidae; genus Neosilurus; species Neosilurus mollespiculum. The sequence continues at coordinate 7,169,989 of JAQMYF010000017.1, forward strand.
TTTGGTTTTCTGATTACATAATGTCTTTTTACGAAGATGTCTAGATTAAAAAGGGTTTATTTAAAGAACACATGATTTTAATATCTGGCCTTCAGTTCACAAAGCTACAGAGCTTTTTCTGATGCCAAGCTTCATTACACAAAGCATCTCAGTTCTCCTCGTCTCTCTCCCATTCTGAGAAGGAAATGATTGCACTGTAGTTAAGGCAGCCAGAGATTGCAGTCACTCAACGCCCCCTTTCACCTCTTTCTTTCTTTAGCCATAGCTGATTTTCAACCCCACCAGTCTTTTTGATGCTTCCCAGACCACACAAAGGAGCAGTAGGATATTCATTTGGATTGAAAGAAACTGTTCAGTTTAGGCCCACATGTCTCCTGGGCTGTTTTATTAGCTTTTCAGGCTTTAGGGCCAAATTTCGTGCAGATTGCTCGGTCCCCACAGGGTCAGAACACAGCAATTGGCCGGGGGAAAAAAAGAGCCTTTTCTTGAGACACCCTTCAGATTGAAGGACAAAAACAACTGGTTGTGGATCTTTTGCACACACTCTCCTACAATTGTTCTGTCTTCTAGCCTGAGCAAAAAGTTTTGGTGCAACATCTGTAGATTTAAATATGCTATAAAAATAATTGTGACTTGACTGAGTTCAGTATAGTTAAATCTAGACAGCTTAAAGGTTATCCAGAAAACCCCTAAAAGGAACTAAAGTTACTTATTAAACTAAAAAATTATCCAATAATCATTGGTGGAACAATTTGAGAAAGACCAAGTAAAAAATTGTTATTGGTATTCTTTTACGTTTTATGCTTTATTAGGGTCACAGGGAGACTGGAGCCAATCCCAGCTAACTGTGGGCAAAGGCGTGGTACACCCTGAACAAGTCACCAGACCATCGTCATGTGCAGCAAAGTCTGCTTCTGATGATGGCTACACAGTTGGACCTGTTGCGTAAAAAAAGCAGCCAAGAACCCTGCGCAACTCTTCTGGGAAGGCTGCTCTCGATTATCCTCTCTCTCTCATTGCTTCTCGATCCTCGCTCCTCAATCCTTGATGCACAAATCGGAGAATTGGGATGACTGGCAAAGATGGTGGAGAAGAAAAACTTCTGCTTCAAGTGAGGATTGAAGAAATGACAAATAAGGGTTTCGAGATGCACCCACAGACATACAACCATTCACACTTACATTCACACCTAGGGGCAATCGAGCATATTCAATTAGCCTAATATGCATACCTTTGGACTGTGGGAGGAAAGCAGCACACCCAGAGTAAACTACACAGAAATGCCCTTGCTGTGCACAGGTGTCAAACCCAGGACCTTCATGCTGTGAGGTGAAAGTCTTGCTATGCCACCATGCTGCATTATGGGTTTTCTTGAAAAGGATTATTCAACAGTATTTACTATTGATCAATATTATTTAGTAAGGTTCAATTATTCTGTATTCTGGTGGCTATAACAAAATTTCTCTCATAGTCCTCACCTTTATGCTAGTATGAGGTCACCCTGAACCCATTCACTTTCTACTGAGTGGCCATAGACTACGTACCATAATTTTTTTTCCCCGAAAGCCTTCCGGGTTATGCATACACTTAGGTCCGCTGAAAAGACTCCAGTGTTGCATGCCAGACAGCTAAACACACACAGCCAGGCATAGCCTCCTGGCCCCTCAACAACATTAATCTAACATCCTCCGTATGGATTTGATTTAACAGACCTGGGTTCAGGATGCTCTTATCTGCCTATGCAAACTTACCAGGTGCTAGTCCAGCACCCAGCACTCCATCAAATTCCCAGTCTAGAGATTTTGTCTTATCTGACAGTTATCCAGGAAACATGAGAGAAAACCATCTCTCTTTTTCAGGAATCTCAGGGATGTCATAGAATGATTACATTCAGCTCCTTGCCTTGAATGCATCTCGATTTATTAACTGTCTGACACAGTAGACATGTTGTATCGATGAACTGATCCCGTCTCACGTTTTCCACTAGCTTGACATCATTAAACTTTATTAAATTGGTCCATGGCCAGTAAGTCATTAGTGATATGTTCCACCCTGTTTTAACAACATCATCACTTGAATTTCAATGTTGGAAAATGACAGAGAGCATGTTGTGCAAAAGGCATTTCCTAAAGAGTGTTTCGAATTAGTCTGTGTGATGTCAGCGAATAAACAAATCATGCCCCACCCTGGCAGAACCTTTACAAACAAATATTTGTATGACTTCAGCTGGTAAAATGAAATAAAAAAAAAAAAAAGTTGTTAAGTTCTGGAAGACAAAATACTAGCTGCAATGAAAAAAAAATCTGATCTGTTACAAATTAGTACACCAACAACTTATTTTCATTTCCCACAAAAAAGAAAAATCATAGCAGCTTTTTTTCCCCCAGCATAAGTGGTTTACTTTTTCCAACAAAAAGGAAAGATGCAAGTCCTAGGGCTTCGAAGCTGGGATTACTGAAAAACAGGAAAACATAGAACATCAGAAACCGCTAGTTCTAAGATCCCACTACAGAACTACACTATATGGACAAAGGTTTGTGAAAACCTAACTATTACACTAATATGACGGCTTTCCCCAAGGCCTTTTGCTGCTACAAACCTGGAAGTAGAGAATTGTCTTTTATGTTTTTTATAGCGTGGTATAAAGGTTTCACTTCATTGGAACTAAGGGGCTCAACCCTCTACCAACATGGCAATGTCCACGTGTACAAAGTGTGCCATGTCTTAATTGGAACAAGTAGAGAGACCTAACTTCAACTACACTGAAGACCTTTGGAATAAACTGGAATGCTGATAGGTGATATAGGTGTGATTGGTCAGGAGTCCACATCCAACAATGGTCTATTCATGAAAGTAGAGTCTTTTAGATAGCTAGAAAAATTTAACAAGCCAAAGAACACATGAAATAGCCATTTTTTTCTGCTCCTGCTAAAGAATTCTACCCTCTTACAAAATTGGTTAACTCTAGAACATAATGCTCATTCCTCCCTCCACCCCGACCCACCAGACTCCCAACCCCCCATTGCCTCATGGGGATTTTGATGCTCTGTGGTGAGCCCTAAAGGTTATATATATACTTCTAAAACAGTGACTTTCTCTATCAGAGGAAGTAGAAACTCTTTAAAAATCTATTCTAAGAAGCCTTGGGCTGCTGTACTCTGGTTAACTGCTCGATGCAAGCTAGAAAAAAAGAATGCTTTCTTATATATATATATATATATATATATATGTCTGCAACTTTTACCTTTCTGAGTTTGACATTCTTGGGAAAGCCTTAAAAATATGTAGAATACAGTATGTAGAATACCACAACAGTGGGTTTCTCTATCAGAATCTAGTTTGGCTGTGAACTTTATTCACATAAAGCAGCATTCAGATCACATGCATTTACAATTTGTCCAGTAGAAAAGGTGATTCTATAAAATCAAAATGACACAAACACATTTGCTTCTTGCAAAAACTTCAGAAAATGAGAAGCTAGGGAAGTGGTCTTATTGGTTGAAAAAAAATGTTGGAGCTGTTTATTATGATGTAGCAATCAGAACTTGCTGCTTTCGCACTCTTGCTTGGTGTTCACCTGGGGGGAGATGTAGCTGTTTCATTCTCCAGTATATGCTAAACCTTTTGCAGTAAAATGATTTTCTCCTCTTTGCCAGCTAGGATTCTCTTGTGAGCAGTGTTGGGATCTCAGATACTGTTACCTGTAATTGGACCATTTAGACTGTTGCAGTTTTTTTTTTTTGGTTTGCAGCTTTGAGATGTGTGACTTAATTGCTATGTTTTTTGGAATGTCCGATATTTCCCACTGAGAGTAATAACAGTAACACACTGCAATTAAAGCACAGATGAACAGCTTTGGTTTTGATAGTCAGCAATCAGTCTGTGTCATAACACTGCCCCATATAATAACAATGCAGACAGGATGGAGGTTCTTTTTATTATTCCCATGCTTTTGATGCCAGGCTATTGTTGAGGATGGGCTGCTGTGCCAGACTCCTGTGATGAGGACATTGTTTCAGATGCCCATGCTGGTGTAGCATTCACACCCAGCAGATGGACAGTGCACCTGTTTTGGCATTTGCCAGGAAGTCAGGTGCCCATGTGAGCCCATTGTCTGGCCTCTCAGGCTAATGGAGGCTTGAGCCTCAGCCTTAATACCCATTCACAAACGCAACAGGGGTCAGGATCATCCATGGATCCATCATGTGGCAGCCTGGCACCACTGAGTGTCATCCTCACACTGTGTTGGGGTTTAAATTTCTCTGTACGCAGAAGTGTATGTCCATATCAGATGTTCTGTATCTATATATGTATTATAATGATATTTCCAACAGTACGCGCGCACACACATACAAATGCACGCACATGCGCGGGTGTGTGTGTGTGTGTGTGTGTGTGTGTGTGTGTGTGTGTGCGCGCTGTACTGTTGTATACAGAGTTGAGTTAAATGTATGTAAATTTCCAAAATTGTACATATAATTATGCATTAGCACATGTGGAATGGAAAGGAGTGTGTAACCAAGGTGTGTCTCAGATATCTCAAACTAAGAACCAAAATCTCCACTTCAGAACACATTTGAGATGTAATGCAACCTTAACATGTACATATTTTTAGTAAATCTTGTTTTAGTTTGCTTTTGATATCTTCCCATGTCATATTTACTAAAACGGTATGGGATAACTGAATTATATCACTGTTTATGGTTTATATTTACTTTTTCTATCACAGTGGTCACATGTGCTCCATGGCAACATATTCTGAAACTTTTTTTTACCTTGAAAAATATTACATAGCTTTCTTCATATTTTTGGGATGGATTTTCTAGGAGTGAGTTTCTAGGATTTCAGAATTTGCTCAGAATCCTATCTATTGTTATTCATTCAAAATATTTTGTCTTTTCTGTTTAGTGGAAACCCATCAGCTAATTCTTAGTATTCTTCTACAAGTTGACTGGCAACAATGAGTGTCATCCGCACACTGTGCTGGGGTATATATTTCTCTGTATGCAATAGTGTATGTCCATATCAGATGTTCTGTATCTCTACATATATTAGGAGATACTGATATTTCCAACAGCACACACACACACACACACACACACACACACACACACACACACACACTCTCTCTCTCTCTCTCTCTCTCTCTCTCTCTCTCTCAGACAGACACGCACTCACGCAGTACTTTGTATACAGAGTTGAGTTAAATGCATGTAAATTTCCAAAATTGTGCATATAATTATGCATTTAGGTTGCAGCACTTGTGGAATGGAAAGGAGTGTGTAAATCAAGGTGTGTCTCAGTTATCTCACACTTAAAATCACCACTTTAGAACACATAACTCTTTGACATGTTATGCAACCTTAACATCTATCTATCTATCTATATATATGGAAAAAGTATAATTGCTGACTCACTTCGGCTATGATGTACTTCCTCTGGAGAACCTCGTTAGGCCATACTGCACTGACAACTCGCTCAGCGCTAGCATAGTGACATGACTGTCCACTTTGAAAATTATTGAAATTTACTTTTGTATCATATGGAGAATTATATGGATTATAGAGGGATTCGTCCTCAGCAGATAACACCCCTCATTCAACAACTGCTTATCATCCCACGATAGCAAATTAATCAGATCATGCTGTGATTAATTTGGGAAGATACAATGATTTAACCCAAAATGTATTAGATTATCAGACACTATATTTGTGAAGGAAAACATTTCACATGTGGAGTGATTACCCGAGATGGACATGTACACCTAAGACATGCCAGCCTATAGCTTTGCTATAATTTGTAGATGAATATTCAATAAAATTCTTGGCATATATTTGTGTTCATTTTGTTGAATTCTCAAGTTGCTTTGAGTCAGAGGCACGTAATGTTTTAAAAAAAAATTAAGAATGTCAATGTTTATTGCTAATGCAACTTGTCCAGATTGGGAAAAAGACAAGGCATTGGGTACAACAGGGCATACTCTCTGAAATGAAATCTGTCTTGCTTGAAACCCAAGTCATGCATCTTAGGAGAAATGTAGCATACAAATTTAATAGAAGTAACACTTAAATGTATCTTATAGTGTAGTTACACAAATATTAAGTGTTAAAATACATGAATAAAACACACATGGAGATTTTTGATTTCTCATTTAAATGAAGGGGAAACCCTCTGTTTATGTGGCATTGTTATTTTTTATTAAGGAATTGCCACAACTGAATTTTAATATTACCAAAGTATGGCCAGAAAACATCATAATATAACAATGAGATATCAAACATATCATTGCTTTGAATTGTGTATTTTGAGCTGAAGACTTAAAGATGTTGTGGGAATATCATACTTTAAATGTGACCTCCATTTAATTATTTGGTGGGAACGGGCAAAAAGTCTACTCCCTTTGAGAGTTCCCTTAAAACATAGAGGGTTAATGATATCCATGGTCTAATTCAATTGCTTGCTTTGTCTCAGTCAAATCAAAATAGTTACCACAAATTAAATACTTCATGGCAATAGAATGAATTTGATTTAATTCCTGAAATAAAGAAATAAATTCATTCATTAATTCATTCAAAAAAAAAAAATAAAAAATAAAAAAAAAAAATAAAAAAAATATATATA
>JAQMYF010000017.1:7183484-7194349 GCA_030014195.1 Neosilurus mollespiculum
CTGCGATGGCTTGGCGAGCTGTCCAGGGTGTACTCTGCCCTTGCCCAGAGTCGGTTGAGATGGGCGTCAGCCTACCCTACACCCTAATTAGGATTAAGCGGTTCAGAAAATGGATCAATGAATATATATGTATATGTATATATATGTGTGTGTGTGTGTATTTATATATAAATTTTACATGCTAATCATCAGGTTCAAGAGAATTTCTTATTATCTATTACAGCCAAAGCAAATATCATTGAGGAAACCTGAGCTATATGCATTTTTTCCCCAAAATATTTTAATAGTTCATTTTTTCTAGTTTCACCATCAGAGAACTGAAAAGCAACAGCACTGGTCTGATAAAACAAAACCATCTTTTGCATTGAATACCTAAGGGCCTTACAACACATAGAACAAGGCCAAAAATCTGGTCAATTATATCTGACAATGTAAACATACCCAACCCGTATTTTTCTGTTACCCACGCTTAGAAAGTAGTATTAACGAGCATTAAAACCCTCCCAACTCTGTGTCATTAGGGCTCCACATTTCTGCACACAACCACCATTCATCACAGTGCTGCCGCAATTATCCGCATTAGCAGTGTTATTTCCAGAAGTCACATTTTTCATGTCAGCCTCTTTGTCTGGGCCTCTTAGGGGCCGTTCGGCTCGTATCTGCTGCCCCCCAAAGGAGACTCGGGCCTCTCATATGCCACGGTGCTCTGTGCGTGTCTGTGGATCCACCAGGTTGGGTTATTCGATCACGTGGACAGCTTCATTGTTCCGGGAGAACAAAAGGCGAGCGCTCTGGAGGGTTCAAGAGCGCCGTTTACCTGCTTCAGTGAGCTGTGTTCCCCGGGGGTCCACACTCAGGCCCTCACATCTATTAGTCTTTAGGTGATAACATTTGTTTTAGCTTCTGAGGGGAATGAAGTCACTTTCTCACAGTTAGTCCTGGGTACAGTGCTGGAGCTGAAGGGTTTTCGTTCACACTCAAGGACCTCGATATATTATTGATCAATTAAGTTGGAGTTCTGTTGCTCCAGATATATGTATCTGTACTCACATTTAACCTCAAAGTGACTGTGGACAAAACAGGAGCTGTTTTGATTATATATGAACCATGCAACTATGACTCACAAAACCGTGGAAGACACTGGAGTAAAACTTGTTGTCGTATCCTAATGGACTCTAGTGCCGATGAACACCCTAGTCTTTAGACACATAGGTGCATATGACCCTTAAAAAAGTGCCCCCACACATATCTCTATTTGTAAGTATATAGAACACACAGTCTATCACATCCATAATCTTGAATCTCAGTTCTCTGAGCAACCCAAACTCGTCAAGCTTGCTTAATCATAAACATAAAGAATTTCAACATCCCCATATATTTTACCTGAGCATAAACAAAGCTCTTCAATGTTATATAGTTTATTCTACTGTAACTATGAGTATTAAAGGCACATACACAGATGTGTCTTGCCTTTGTGTAGCCCTAATCCTCAAATCCACAATGCTAAAGTGGTTCCACCTTATAGGAAGTGCTCAATAAGCGTAATGATCCTCCAAAAAGGCTAGTCCTTGGCAGCGTAATTAAAAGGCTTTTTGTCTTTATCCAGACAAGCAGGAGGGGAAATTAGACAGGAAATTCCTCTGGAACAAACTGGCCAGGGGCTTAACTACACATCATCATGCCAAGTATTACACACCACCAAGCACCATGTCGCAAAGCATTCTGGGACATGCCAAGGTAACTCAGGGGCTCTGGCAGAGTCAGAGTCTCAGCATGCAATTCATTACAGAGCTGCCTTTAAAAATATCGTCTCTCTCTCTCTCTCTCTCTCTCTCTCTCTCTCATACACACACACACACACACACACACACACAAACACACACGCTCTCTCTCTCTGACTCTCTCTCTCTCTCTCCAACACACACTTGCACACACAAATGCAACTATTTTAACAGGACGTAGAATCCCATTATTTCTGTAGGCTGATTCACAGGATTGCATGAGTATATACGACATAATGTGTTGACTTCTGAGAAAAGTGCTCAGGTATAAGTGACCGTGAAGTCCTCAAGAGGAAAGAGTTACGGCCGAAAATGTGTTTGAGCTGTAAATGCAGGAAGTCCAGCCTAGGCTTCGCAGCTGTAGGGGCAAAAGGGCAGAGTGAGGCAACACTTATCAGCATCCTTCAGCTGCATCTGTGTAAAAATGCTAATAAGGTCCATGCATCATAGCACTCTGGATAAGAATGTAAAGAGAGCAAAAGAACGGCAGGCCTCCTCCATCCACGACATGTTAGCATGCTGTTTGTGTAATTTAGGTACTTAAGACGGCAAGGGTCCGAAAGACTGATTACACCGTGCTGTAATCACGCAGCCCCCTCTACGTGCTGATTTATCGCTACTGCTCGTAATAGCTCTGCTTAACACACAGGTTTGTCCAGATTAAGTAATTACCTTTAAGCAAAAGTTTATTATCTTTAAGACTGGCGCCTTTGATAAAAGGACTGCCATGTGAGAGAGAGAGAGTGGGAGAAAGAGATATGGGAGAGGTGCTGAGGCTGAATGAATGAGAATGATAATTAAGAAACAATACATTAAATTGGTTTGTTCTGTGTGCGCTGTCACCGTGTTCCCCTGCTAACATTCATATTAGCCTTGTGGAACCCTTGCTAGGGGGGCGATGGGGATTACTGCTGCCCCAGAGGCGCTCAAATTATTCCTCAGGCACAAGGACCCAACTCATTTAGAAAGAGTGTGCATTTGGAGTAAAGGGGGGGCCTTCTGACCAATCAGAATCAACCATTCAGTGAAGTTAAATGTAAGCTGTACATTTAACAGCAAGGACTCAGAATGGAAACAACAAGATAGATTAAGGATAGTGACAATTGGACAGTCACAATCCTCAATATCTCTTACTACAGCCTGAAATACACATGCTGGTTCTGTCCATCATGCCCTTGGATGCTCTTCATGGCACAGGACATAAGTAAGATGCAATCCAGAGCGTGTTTGGTTTTGTTTAACATTACACTGACAAGTTCCACGCAAGAAAACAGTATCATCAGTATAGAACATAATGGAAATGTTCAGTTACATTTACGAGAGGCTCTAAGGGTGCAAGTTTGCAGATATAACATTCTGGCTATGTTCTGAAAGTATGAAGTCTTGCTGATAAAATGTTACAAAATAAACATGTGGGTGGAAAAAACTTGTCACAGCAATACTTAATAATTAAGTAAATGTTTTCAGATCTTCTAAAAAAAATGTACATTTGAAATGATAAAGGAAGAAAAGGTTTATGGATCTCTACTGATCAAACGAACTGAGTAAAGCTTCAGTAAGCACTTTATCCTCGTCATAGTCTTTGTGGATCAGGTGCCTATCTCAGAAACACTTTGCCTGAGGCAGGAATACACAGTGGATATGACATCAGTCAATTGTGGGGCAATATTCACACATATTCACCCACTTATTTGCACCTAGCGGCAAATTATTGCAGCCAATCCATCTTTTGGGAAAACTAAGAACCCAAAGGAAACCCCCTCAAAAAAATCAGAATAACATGAAACAGAACGCAGACAGTAACTCGAGGTGAGGCTTGAACTGGAGACCCTAAAGCTGCGCCACCATGCCACCATGTGCTCCAGAAAGAAATCTGTTCTGATTTCACTCTTCCAGACACATAGGTTTGCTGTTTGTTGGTGTTCTTTGTCCTGGATAATAGCTGGTTAATAATGTGACTGAAATCTTTACTTATTCCATCAAAGAGAATAATGCGCTCTGATGGCACAGGGAAGCAGAGCTGAGACAGCCTGCCTTGGCCCAGCTCCTTTGTTTGCTTAAACTCTTGAGGTGTTTGCTGAAGTGTTTCAGCTCTTAGCAGGCGGTGAGCCTAAGCAGAGTTCTGGTGGTTTCCACCCATGTTTATAAACTTCTCTTCCTTAAAACACTTTACTGCCTGTCTCTCACGTTAACTCCTCACTTCTTCATATGGTGCAAACTAACCCTAGAATATCTGTGTTTTTATTTATTATTACCAACAACAGTCTGCTTAACTCTAGTACCAAAACAGTGTGATAAGAGATGGGTTAGGCAGCGCGTTGAGCACGTGGCTGAGAGTTTTTGCTTTTCCAGTTTAAACGCAGAATGAGAAACAGCTGTAGGGCGCAGCCTCCTCCTGCGCACTTGGCTCTCTCTGTCTTCCCAGAGGGGGATGAAGGGGAATCGAGAGGCCCCTTCATAGATGGTATGCTTGAGGCCTTCGGATTTGTCATGAAATGTCTCGTGTGAGAGTTACTTACAACTGGTATTCTGTACCTCGTAAAAAGTTAAGCAATCTTTTTTCTGCATTCTTTCTTTTCATCTTAATTTTCTCTGTCCACATCCTAATGTATTCTGGGCATAAATAACATATGCGTGACCACCTTACTGACAACCTTATTACAGTCAGTAACAAAGATGACAAGAGTATTTAAAGAATTCTGGACCTGACAAGAGCTTTTTTTATGGTATGTATATATGGATAAATTTTAGTTTACAAAAGTAACATGTTTTGCTGGTTTTACAATTTACCAGTTGAATTCTGTAATTTAGCTATGACCCTAGCAAATTTAACCATATTACCTTAATTTATATAATATGTAATGATATGTTTAACTGGTGTTACCTATATAAGTTGTTTTTTCTCTTTTTATGTAGCAAACCATTAAAATATGTCTTTTATAGGTTTAGCTTATTTCACAGAGTGAAAGCAGGGGGAGGGGGTGGAGATACCCTTGGTTTCAGTAAACGAAGACAGTATATATTGTTTTGTCAAAGCCAGATTAATTTTAGTTGGTTCTCCTTACCTCTTTTAGGAAGATAGGTTTTACAACATGTTTCCGAAGTGTCACAGTGAGTAGTGAACACCCAATTTAACATTGGTCTGTTTAAACCTAATTAAACAGACCAATGCACCAAAAGCCATAGGCCCTTGTTCAGTGTTACCTATATACTTTCATATGGACACCACCTGGTTCTCGGCCTGTATGAGGTGTTACATTAATTGTTGAGGTGGATGAGAATCTGTCTTGTAAAGACCAGTGAAATTTCAGGTCCTGAGCGGACAGTACTCTTTGGTCAGCTTTCCACTTGCTGGCATTTAGCTGCCCAGCACGAAGAGTTGCAGTACAAAGCAAGCATACACCACTCTGTCCTGTTGAATAGATTAGTTATTGCTTTGCCTTTTATAAGAGTAAAATTAAGGAGTTTTGCAGGCACATCATATATGTGTTAACACAGATTAATGTAAGACTGGCAACGCAAAAGCTACAAATTAATTTCAGATTTGATTTAGACTTTTTTCTAAGGTGTGAAACCCAATACGTGTTAATAGATAATTAAACCCTAATTTCTCCCGAGGCTTAACCTGACTCTCAGGTATCTTATAAAAAGTACCTTGTGATTTAATTGGCCTGATAAAACAAGCTACGAATGAACAGCCCAGGCAGATGTGTTAATTGAAAGGTCTTAATTGAATAATTAACAGGGCTGGTGACAGTTGCAGTTGCTCTAAGGCAAAAAGTCTGGGTTAATGAGTGGGCTGAGACTACAGGCATGCTGACCCTGTTTCAGCAGCATGACCTGGTTAGAGGCATAATTAGCTTTTACACTCTTATCCACTGTCCCGCAAGCCTTAGCTTTAGTCTAAGCTCTGTACTGCATTAAAACGAACAACTCTGCAAACTAGCCTACAGACTGGCGAGTGGAACGAATATGTATTCAAATCAGATCATAATGTTTTGCTCAGGGTAAAAAATTCAAATTGCTAAAAGATTCTTGCCTCAGGTAAGGGGGGAAAAAGTCAGGTTCTTGATGCAGTTATTTTCTCTGAGATTCACTAGAAAAATACACTGATTTCAAATCAGTTCATCATTGCAATTGCCAATATGTCTATACCAGGTTGGCTGATTATTTGGTTGGTGGATGCATGAAGAACTGTTTGTTTGCCTGGTTGGTTAGTTGAATGAAAAACTGGTTGGATGACTGAAGGGTTTGTTGGATAGATAAAGAGCTGATGGGTTTGATGGATGGTTCATTAGATACTCAAATAGATTAATAGATGAAGGATTCAGTGGATCATTAACTGGAATGGTGGAATTATGTATGTATGTATGTATGTATGTATGTATGTATGTATGTATGGTAATTACAAACCCCTATATGACAGGATAGTTTAATTTGTAGGTGGGCTCATTATCAGACTGACTGATCTTAGGTGTGAATTGATGAATGAAAGGAAGAAGAGCTGGTGGAACAGTTGGATGGATGGATGAATAGATGGATGGATGCATGTGTCCATGGATAGTTATTTAGTAAGTCAGTATGTATGCATGTATCTATGTATTAATGGATAAAGAGCTGGGTGGATGGATAATTTATTTGTTAGTCAGATGGATGGATAGCTAGAGGAAGAGCTATGAACGGATCTATAGATACATATCCAGACAATAAAATACAATACATATATCCAGGGTTGTATTCATCTCTGTTTCTTTGGGCTTATGTTAGACTGAACCCAGAGTTGGATTCCTCACTGGACTGATTGCGGGGGGTTCAGAAATGATAGAAGGGCTTTGAGGCCTTGATTGTGAAATCAGAGCACAAACAAGAGCCTCCACAAGGCTTGACTACAAAGGCCTAGGAAAGAACCCTCCCCCTTTTCGACCCCCTAATGGGAACTGTAGAGTGGAGCTGGAAGGAGGTGAGCGTGGGGGCCTCCTGTTACTACTCTTCGAGTTGGCGGAGAGTTTGTAATGCATCCATTAACAGAACAAGATGGGTGTCATCAGTGATAGAGTTTTGCTCTCAATTTAAAAAGAGGAATTAGATTCCTGGTAGATAGGAGCATTGTGCTCTGTGTTATGGTCCTACGCTCTAAGCAAAGGGTAGGTGTTTGCTTATGGGCTCAGCGTGCAATTCTTACTAGGATTTATGAAGGTTTAATCTAAACATGACGGTCGCTCATACATTTATTATGTTATAAAAGAAGTTGTAATCCTGTAACATCACTTCATATTCTGGCAATAGAACCTACAGTACAACAGAGCATGATTAAGACTCTGAAATCCTTCTTTGCAGACTTAAAAAAGGAAAGGTTGCACTGCTGTTATGTTACGTCAATTTGAGCTGTACCGTTATACACCTAAAAGCACAAGGTTATAGGGTTAATTTTAGGTCCACCTTAATATGAATAATTCCCATATAAAGTGCAAGGTTTATCCCAGTGCAGTATTTTGAGCTTTGGAAAAATACTATGACTTCTCTAGGTCAATTTCTGTCACTCATGAAGTGATATCACCCTCTTTCCTTCTGCAGATTTGTGCCACAGGAAGTCCTGGCACCTCACTCGAGTGCCACTGGGTGTTTCAACTTCCTTTGCATTTGCAAGCCTCTCGAAACCGGCCTGCTGCAGGTCGGGGGGAGCTGTAGCCTTCATGCTCTGACACAAAGAGCCTCATTCACAAAGCGGCTTTTTTTTTGTCGGCCAAGTGGGTAAAGAATTACTCAAAGCAATTCATTCAGCAACTCTCCCTCCACTTCAGATGGCTTATGGCGCTGGAGAAGTTCCAGTAATGATACTGAGATAAACTGCACAACAGCATCTTCATCTTCTTCTTTTAGCATGCATTTAGCTTCCTACCATGTGCAGGAATTGGACCAAATTTGCACTGTGGCTTTACATTGCTACTTAGCTGGTCCTGGTTAAAAAGAGGGGAACAAAATAAGAGGGATTTATTATCAAGTGTTGCTGAAGCACACAGTCTTTTGTTTTCCTTCTTTCCTATCTGATCACATGCACTCTCAAAAAGTTTCCCTCACCATTAGCTCACTGATCTCCACGGTTTTGCAAACACAGCACAGTGTTCATTAATGAAGAGTCATTAGTGTTTCTGTAGTTGACGGAAAAATAACCTTGAACAAGTTCGCCTGCAGTTAATATGGACTACTGAGAATGTTTAAAAAAATCCCTTTAAATTAAACTTTGAAAAATATCACGTAGAAACAAAGAACTTTACTCACCAATGGTAAATCCATTTTAGACTAAACCTGCTGGTGTTTTCACTTACCTTATGATTAAAGGAAGTTGCCTAGTCCATTAAAACAAAAAACTTTTAATTTAATGTTACAATAATTATAAACCAGGGTTCCACTATGCTAATCCCTTTTTCTGTATCACTTCAAATGCAATCCTGTAGTCAAAGAACACAAATAAATAAAAAAGGAAGAAGCTGGTGGGCTTTAGAAATCTCCAAAGAGTGCAGAAAACCCTCAGGCTTGTTCGCCTTTTCATGAAGCACAGCTTTCGGGAAATAACAAATGTCCACACAATTGCAAAGGAAAAACCTAAATTAGCATAATATCAAATATCCCTGTAATAACTACCTTCCTTCCCAGGCTTTAGATAAATGTATGAAGATAAATTGCTATACTGGTTTTGCATTTTCTTCACAGCGGTGCCCTGATTCGCCAGGGAGCCTGGTGGGTAGGATGGCTAAAATCACATGTCATCAAGATGGAGAACTTTAAGGAGGAGGATAAAATAGATTTTGAGGACCTGGGGTCTCGTCCCAGATCTAAACACGCCAGCCCACGGCATGCGGCGCCAAGCTTTTTACTCCTCTCACTTTTATTTAACACCTTCAAAAATCTGTGGTAGGACTAATCACGCAATGCTCATGAGGTCAGAACTTCTGAAACAGCCTTGTGTGGGTGACTTCTAGAAAAAAATAGTATAGCTCGATCATTTTTTTAATATTTCACTTTAAGCTTCGCTGGCATCTCTGTTATGGACAATCGAGTGGAGTAAAAATACATATGTACTTATGTACACAAGTATAAATGTGATCAAATAATTTTCAAAACATCACTGTTACATCCAGAGCTTTTCACTAAAATAGCCCCTTGTAATTGAGTATAATTGCTCATATATAATATATTGCAAGCCACTTTTTAAAAATATTGTAAGTATTTATAGTATATTAATATTTTATAGGTGGAAAGGTGGTGTAGTGGTTAGCATGTATGCCTCACAGAAAGAAGGGTTTTGGGTCTTGGGTTCAATTCCCGGGCTAGGGTGTGTCTGTGCACATTAGGCTAACTGGCTGTTCCAAATTGACCCTAGGTGTGAGTGTTTCCCTTAGATGGTCTGGTGAGTTGTTCAGGGTGTGCCCCACCTTTGCGCAGTGATGGCTGAGACAGGCACTAGCCTAACCGTGACCCTAGTAAAATAAAAAATATCTGGATTTTAAGGCATCCTTTTGTGTCTTTTGCAACTGTTAAAATATTCTGATGCTCTCTAACCAGAATCTTTAGCATATGAACAATCCATTTATGTGTAGGTAGTTACTATAGTACTATGTAAGTAGGTAGTTACTATAGAAACAAGAGCATAAACAAGAGGAATCAAATAAACCTCTGAACAAACCTGTTTGTAGCATGGTATGTTTCCTCAAGTTTATGCCGAGTAGGTTCTCTGTAGTAAAGCATCACATAACAGAGGCCACCTTTTTTTTTAATGGTTTCAGCTTTTATCCATGACCAACTTTCAAAGTGCCGCTAAAACTAGAGCTCTTTAGTCTAAATGAAGAAGACCTGACTCAGAACACAACACTCAGACATATGCAAAGCTGACCCAGTCAAAACAAACAGACATTTCCAAAAAAAGCACACTGTCTGTTGACCTAGGAAGAAGGGTTTATTTTCCCATTAAAACATAGCATATATCAGCCGTGGCACCGAGCTAAGCGTCGGGTAACTGTGGGTAGTGTGTGGGCATCGCTGTGGTGGGCTGGCACTATGCCAAGCTTCCCTCTCTCACCCGTCTCATACAACCCACAGTGTTGCTTCAGCTGGACTGTGGTGCAAGCAAATGCTAAGTGGCAGGCCTGGAAGGGGGGGCAGTTTTTCCTTTAAGGTCCAGAGAAAAGAAACAGCAACTTATAATTGTCACTGACTTTATTTAACTCTCATCCAGTTGCAAGGGCTACCATTAACTCAGTGCAAAAGCTGCTACTGTACTTAAGTGGAATATAATCAAGTTGAGTTCTCATTGGTAATATGCTCACATAGGCTGCAATCCAGCAAGCAAAGTGAAAAAGAAACCCCACTACATAATTATGCAGGAATAACTGTAAACTGTGAGCAGGCACTTTTGCTCTGCAAGTGTCTGTGATTTTCATCTCCTTCTGACAAATGTGCATTGAGCTCAGGCAAACTAATCACTGGCCAACTCTCAATTACAAGACTGACTCTAGATCTGGAGCTACCATATGAAAGGGTGCTGAAAAACCTAAATAAAATAATGAGCATGTTAAACACATGGGGTGCTACAATGGAAAACCGAAGTCATTTTACTCGCCCGACCCCAAGTAAAACCACTGACAATTGGGCAGTTCTCTGATTCTGGAGCGCTAGGTGCTCATGAGTTAGAATCTTGACAATGTCAAAGTCATCCACGGCCAGTAGTTGCATAATATATGTGCTTGTCAATCAAGGCAACACTAACCAATCATAGACATCTGTGTGCTCATGCATGCAGAAGAGGGTAGATGGCACATTCTTTGAGGGCATTCAGCTGCCACGTATCCTGAGCAGCAGATCAGAATTACTGTATGTGTTTGGCTGGTCTCACAGAATGCATGTGTTAGCCTGGTTGGTGGATATCATGTGATTGGGAGAACTAACTAATCAGAATCAGAATTAGAATCAGAATCAGAATACTTTATTGATCCTGGAGGAAACTGTGTGCACACAGTTGCTTTATACCAAGTAAAGAAAAGGATAAGATAAATATAAAAGTCTCAAAAAGACAAATTACAAATGTAT
>JAQMYF010000017.1:7206200-7233093 GCA_030014195.1 Neosilurus mollespiculum
ATATAAACCTGTGATTTGCCTTGTTGGAACAATTATCTGTGATGCTGTTACAGAAATTATGACCAATCAGAACTGAGAATTTAACAACGGTGTGGTATAGGGGCATTATGTTGTGATAATACTGAGACCTACATCATCACATCTACAGTCATAAATCTATATGAGTTTAGTAACAAAAAGTAACAAAGAAGAGATTTGTGGTAAGTGACTTTCAAGGCTCATGGTTCAACCCTGTGTCATGCATGTGCCTCACTGCAATGCCATCAAACTTAAAGTACAGTAAAGAAATCATAAAAAGATAAAAAAAAAATACCTTCATATACTAGAAAATAAAGTCAAACCCTCATACACGTCAACTGCATTTTGATATGTACTGCACTTTCAAATCATCCAAACCCTCAGCTTTAGAGCTGAACTCATTGTTATGATGAGAGGACAGCCACATTTGTTTTTCTCTATAGACAGATGCTCGCTGTCAAAACAGTTTGGCCCACTCGTTTAGCTTCATTAATGAAGAGCAATTGACGGCACATTGCTGAGGGAGACTGAGGGCTGTTCATTGCAGCTCTTAAATTAAGCAGGCCAGACCGAAATCTTATAAACCCACACAGGACGTGCTACTTTATAGCTTGCCTCTCTCATAACCTGTACATAAAAAAACAACAAAAAACAGCCTCCCTTTTTCCATTCAGAATTCTACCCAGCATCCAGTAAAATCTGGTCCTTGTCTTCTTGCTTTTACTTTTGCACAAAGTGGCTTGCGCTCGCTTCATTATACAGGCTCACATTTCCATAGAGGGCTAACAGGGAAACCAAGACCTGGCCTCATAACATAAAACAAATGGCTGGCCCTGTGATAAATGGTTCTATTAGCAATCCAGATTGTTAAACTCAGATATAACAGAGCGGAGGGCAGAGGGGGCCCATTCATTTCCCCCCTCACCCGGCGTGCATCGGGTGGCGCAAATAGTTTTTTCTTTATGTGTAAATAACATATTAAAAGTCAGCATTAGCGTGTTCTCTGATAGACAGGAAATTGTTGGGAATAAATTATGTCAGACAGGAGGTGTAAACCAGAGAGGGGATTTAATAGAGAGTCGGGCCACGCTCTGAGGTGGGTATGACTTAGGTGACGAGAAGCTTGCGGCCCATTGTAAACCACACGCTGACAATAAAGCGGCGTTTCAGGGCCATATATTAAAAAGCGGCCAGCTCGGCTCTGAGTTCAAGGACCTCGTCTCTAAGCCCCTGCATATTCACTTATCAGCGTCTGCGAGCCGGAATAATAATACGGATTACTGTGATAAGTAATTGGCCTGTCGTGGCATGCTGGCACACAGCTGAGGCTCTTTAGCGCTCGCAAGCTATGGACCGAGGCTCTATTGGCTGACCCATGGGTTCTCTGTCTAGTTAGATTGCAGCACAGCAATTCTTCCTCCCAGAAAACAGGGCCAATAGGGGTCAGAGAAAACAGGGGCAGCACTTGGGCCATGCAAGGCTAGCTACTAGCTGGGTGTAAATTAGAAGTGCAGCAACTTTAAACTTTTTCTGAATGAGACAAGCCTAAGCAATTAAACTTTGTTCACTGCAGCTTTGACACGAAAGAGATATGCAAAACCCAAACTCTGTCTCTCAAGCACTTTCTCTCTTCTGCTTTTTTTTTTTCTGTTGTTCAGCTGGAAACCTCACAGTGCCTGTTTGATAATGCTGTGCTTCATGCCAAATCGGTGTGCACACATCTGTCTTCTCAACCCTGCCTTCAGCACAGCTGTCACATAGTAAAGGACTCGCCTCCTAATGCAACTTTTAAAAGACCATACATAAAAATAAAAGATTGAGCCAAATAAGCCTGAAGAATCATGACAAAGACTTGAACCATAAGTTCTGTAGTTTTAGTAAGGTGTTTGACCAAGAACTGTACTATAACTGTAAACATATTTCTTCCAAAAGATATTGCCTCAATTGGTGTTTTAAGAAGGTGTACTGGCTCCTCAGAAATGCCCCTATAAGTGTGAATAGTGCAAAATGTGTATATAGTGCCTTGCAGTGGACATTCTGGGTGTGTCCCTAGGATAGGCTCCGTTTCCACCCTGACCAGGATAAAATGGTTGATGAATTCATCCACTCAAGATGAATTCATGACAGAATTCTATTTATTTTTTGTCTAAAAACTTGTCTTGTAAAACCAGTGTAGGTGATATTTCAATGCTGTCACAGTCTCTCTATCTGCCTTGCCTATCAGCTTTCCCACTTATATGCCTATTTGCCTATTTTTTTGTAGTTTGAGTCAATGTCACACTGCATCAATTAAACCTGGCTCAGAACAAAACAGAGAAAAATAACCACAATCACCTTGAACGTTTTATGCACGGATCACGCTGCACTCTATTTTTGCTGTTTCTTTTATTTGCACTCTTGTCCTGCATTTATCTTCTGGCCACATGAAGTACATCAAACTACAGAAAAATGCATCAAAGAGTCCACACACCCTGCCATAAACAAGATCCCAGAGTATATCCCTGCCTAGTTTTATGTTGGTGTTTACCAAGATGATGCTAACTACAATTACATACATGGTTGTAAAAAGTAAAACAGGTCATGGCAATGTGAAATCCATTGCTAAGTAATGGCCCGAGTATGACGGTTAAACACATTTTGCAAACCCCCCCCCCCCCCCCCTTTCAAGAGGGGATTAGCCATAACGGAGCTAAGTTCATGGCAGAATCCCCACTTCACTGAGACTATTCACACACATGACCTCCGCATCTGGTTCTGAATCGACTTCATTCAGCCACACCACTCAGACTTAATAAGTAGCCAGATCATATTCATATTATGATTTCAGCTCCAGGCATGATCAGATGTCATTTTAATTACCGTTAGCTCGGATCGGAAAGACACTGCTTTTTAACAAGACGCTCATTGTTAAGGGGATTTAATGGTTATTACACATCTGGGAAAAATACATATCTTTCTTTAGCTTTTCCTAATTGTTAGTAAATTTAAACATAGCTGTGTTTTGTAACACATGCAATATACAATTGCTCAGTTATTCAATATAATATAAGAGCAACTTTGAGCAACATTAGCCGCTTTCCCACTGCCGTGCCAAGTCGAGTGGCCAAGGGCTGGCCAAGACAATTCCTGTTTGTACTGGCACTTCAGGGGCTTGATCATGATTTCTGGGGGCTACTCTGAGGCCAGAAGTGCAAGGATTTTGGCCCAATGTTTACCCATGGGCCACCTGGGTTTATCTCTTTTAGTCCATTAGACACTGTAAACTTAGCTTTATGATATCCTAGCTGACCCTAACCAACAACGAAGATAATCATGATCTATTAGTTGATTAAATAAAGATACATACAGCACGGTGACTTTTTGGTTGCATTTTATTTAGTTACATGATACCTACATTATAAAGAGTTGAAGTAATAATTCCATTTGCATCCACTCGCAGTGCTGAGGCTCTCGATGCAGTGTTGATGACCTCACTGTGCAATCTTAAGTGGATTGAATGGTGTTTACTGCGAGACAGCATGTTATGGGCAAGGAAACTAGTGGGCTATATGCACAATTATGGAACTGCAAACAGGTTGTTGTCTTGAGGCCTAAAGCCCCAGGCTACAAGCCTCGGGTAGTCTTGACATGGCTCTGGCTTGCTCTGCCATGGAAGTTGGACAGTGGCTGATGTTACTGACAACTTTAGAATAATATAATAAGTCACGTCTTGTATTTGAGAACTTGAGAAACAGCTAAGAAATTTTATTCAGGACTTTTACTGCTATGTAAGCTTGAGAAATATTTGCATAGCAGTGAAAGTCTTGAATAAGATTTCTTAGCTGTTTAAGTTCTTACTAATGAGAATATATCCAGGCAAGCATTAAAAACCAAACTTATAATAATATTGTAAACTGTGATAAGTGGTTTGGAAAATATTGCAGTATAAACAAGCATAATATCAGTAGACGCCTACATGAAACACAGAAATGCCCAATTCCATATGATAAGTAAGAGATAATGTACAGTGAGCCTGTCAGAAAAGGGTAATGCAGGAAGATGGAAGGGTCTTATTACATGGCTGTTTGTTAAAGGAATCAATAATTTCACAAAAATATTGAATTAAAAGTTATTTTATTGATTTTATGCCTGAAAAAAAAAGTTCATTAGAATCTTTAAAAGATTAGCCTACTTAGCGTTATAATTAATCACTGATGGTAAAATAAGACAAGGTGAATGGGACATCTTTGGGAGTAATTATGTGATCTCCAAATATATTAAAATTAATCACAAAATTTTTCCATGGTGTTTTATGGTGTAATGCTTTTTTGTTGTTGACCAATCTGAATTGAGTATTCAAATGAGCTGTGTGAATACTGCCACTCCTACAATTATTACTACTAGTAGTAATAATAATAAAACGCATGACAAAGCATGCTGTTACAAAAAAATCAACAATAACTGCATGTCCTTAAAACTGACGTTGATGACATTTTTATTAATTTAAGATTTAAGTGTTATACTTTTAATTCATTTAGAGATTGTGAAACATCCACAAAACAAGTTATTTTTATAGATTACTTACATAATAATATTTATGAAGTTCTCTCCACTCACCATCCTCCCTTTTCTGTTTCTCTTAAAGTTAACGAGACAGAAAAATGCAGTCTGTCATGTTACAGGGAAGCAAAGCACAAATCCTTCTGCTCTGCTGAAACTCAGTAAGGAAAAAATGTACTGACTCCTACAAAATGCCGACACTGTCTTTCTTAAGTGGTAAACAACAACCCCCCCCCCACCCACCCTCACCCACACACACATTTGCATGATTTTTGTTAAAAAAATAATAATACATATATATTGAATTATTATGTACTTCAAGGGGCTCACTCTCCCTAATTAATTATCTTGGAATAATTAATAATAATTTGCCAAAGGCAAGTTGGATGTTGATTATTTAATTTAGTGACATGCACCAAGTCTAAGGCAAATGTTTTAGCATATGCTACACAGCAACTGAAGAAAAAAAGCACTTTAAATTGGGATTTTGGTACATTTTTTTCAACTTTTTAAATCATGACAGATGCAAGCGCTCCATGCACACACGAGCTGTTACATAACAGCTATCTCTTCAAGACTTTTTTTTCAAGACAAGAAAAGCAAACAAAAAACGAGGTTTTTATAGATTTTTTTTTTTTTTTGCATATTTTACCCATGACATAGGCAGGTCAGATGAGTTCTGTGCTATTCAAACCCAGCTGTGTAGCTAGTTTATACTACAGCTAAGTGCTGTGTTTAGTATATACTACATATAAATATAAAGTACATGTAAAGTAAACTCCCCTCTGTAAATGTGTGTTTTTACACACATTCAAAGTTGTAGTAAATACTACTTGGAAACACAAGAACATAAATGAAAACTAAATTTTTATGGTTTATTTTTCTATTTTAATAAAGATGTCGTCACCTGCTCCGAGTGACCGTGACAAACTGTAAGAGTCCATCATTTTGATTCAAGCAAAATCAACTAATGTTTTTTAAACCCCTGATAGCAGACCAATCAAATCACACTCTTCCTGTGTAGTATATACTAATTTGCATTATGTACTACTGACTCATTGCTGAGAATACTGTCAGAGCTGCTGTTATGGAAAATTAACCATCATCTTCTGTATAACCTAAATCAAGAATTCCTGTTTACTGATTATTCTTTAATAATGGCAGGTCACTAAATTGCCTCATTAATTTGTAAAACCACCACCAAATGCCAAATAATATTTCCATTTCAAATGTAACCCTCAGTTTGAATCTTTGTCAGTCTCGGGATGTCTGTGTCCATTTCCATTCTAATTAATTTATAACATTTTACACTCAGGACTTAAGAACAAGGCTTTTCAGCCTTATTATTAAACACTTTCATCACTTTCCTTTCCCTTTTCCCCCCTGACAAGTTCCCTTTCGTTCTTTTCCACCCTTGACTTCTTGATACTTCTCGTACCACAGAGCAGGAATTTTCTCTTGGCATGAAAACACATTTGAAGCTGTAATTACTGTTCTCCTTTGGCAAACATTGACATTTACAATAGCATGTGTTAATTATAATTCCACTACACCATTTTACAAATCGAGCTTATAGTGGACCTAATGAGGAATATAAACCAATAGTTATCCAATATTCAGAATATTAATCACTATGTTCTTCAGTAGTGGTTTCTAATATGCCTTTTCTTTACTGTAAGTAACGCCATTAAACTCACATGCTGACACTGTGTGGTCCATTTCAACTGATTTATTAAAAATTATTCATTGCATTTTCTTCCCTTTACTATGGCATGCCACCAAACTCCTTTATGAATGTGTAAAGACTTTCCCAAGCACTATTTCCATTTCAAAGGTAACCCTCAACTGGCATCTTTGTCAATCTCACAAGGCCCATGTCGTCCACTGCTTGGGTTTCTGTTTTGACTAATTTATAACATTTATACTCTGGAGGTAGGAACAAGGCTTTTCAAGCTCATTATGTGTCGCTTTTATCACAATCCTGCTGACATGCTCCCTCTTCTCACCCTTTTCCATACTCTCCTAGTTTCTCTTCACTCTCTCTCTCTCTCTCTCTCTCTCTCTCTCTCTCTCTCTCTCCAGTATCTTCCCTTAACCTTAACTCAAATGGGGCCTGTTCCTAGCATCAGCTGTCTATTAAACTGTGGCTTTGCTGTTTTCCTTCTGTATTAATTAACCCTAAAATATTTTAATGATCATTTTGATCCGGTCATATATGCTATAAACCGTAACAGAGTGACTGGTCAAATACTGTGATTGACAAATCAGGATTAAATATTCAAACGAGTATTATATGATGATGATGATGATAATGATGATGATGATGTACTAAAAGTTCTGCAAAGAATCTGAGTTTCCCTTCCAGAAATGGTTTAATTAATACCCATTAAAAAACAACCATATTATAAACAAAGTACTAGCAATAGATGCAAATGTTATTGCTTATTATATAAATGAAGAAAAAAACTGGGTAACGATAGAGGAACCTAATTTTTATTTATGTATTTTTCTATTTATATTATCTGTTGTCATCTATCAACCTCAAAGTTTGGCATGTTGTGCCATCGGAGATGCTTTTCTGTTCACCATGGTTATAAAGAGCGCGTATTTTAGTTCCGGTCAGCATGAATCAGTCTGGCCATTCTCTTCTGATCTCTTTCATCAAAAAGGCTTTTTTTTTGCCAGAAGACATGCCCCACTGCTCACTGGACATTTTTTTTGTGCATCATTGTTTTGCATTCTCTACTCTAGTCTAGTCTAGTTGTCCTTAGACTTATGTGAATGAAAATTCCAGCAGTTTCTGAAATACTCAAACCAGCCCAACTGGCACAAACAACCATGTCCAAGTCACTGTGGTCAGAATTATTTCCTCAGGATCAAACTAGAAGCTGTGAAATGGCAACCTTACCCATCGTGCCACTCTCATGCCTGAATATAATGTTTGTAATTTACGGATTATGAGAAAAAACTGAACCAAGCTAATAAAGCTGGGAAACATTTTGAACTGTTTAAAATTTGGTAAAAAAAAAAAAAACAAACAAACAAAATAAACAAAACAAAAAATCCTGTGTTTAAAATGGAGCATGTCCCATTTCTAGCAAAACTTAAACACGGTTTTCTTGTGACCTCGTTGGGAAATTTCCAGGCCATGATTTTGGGCTGGAAAATACAGTGCTGCAATTATATTTAAATATATAGTAGTACAAATTGTAAAATACCTTGTTGTTTATTCCAATATATTTATTATATTACCACACATCAGTGATGTGCCATGGTTAAAGTGTGAATTGCATTCATCCAAAAATTAGGAGCAAACCATTTAATCATTAAATCACAGTTCAGAAAATAGAATATCAACATAATGCAAGTAAAAGCAGAGAGAGAGAGAGAGAGAGAGAGAGAGAGAGAGAGAGAGATCATGGTATGAGTGGAATGAGGTAAATATGTGAAAGAGGAGTGGAAGAGATGAGGTGCAAGTGTACCTCTGCTTAGGAGGGTAGGTGAGGGTTTCTTGGGCAATTCGCTGAAGCCGTTGGCATCTAGTCCAGCTGTTTTGCACTCTTTTTTCTCAGCAGCTGTGGAGGCACTGGTCTCCATTGTGGCTGATTCTGGGAAAGCAGAAAAAAGGAGAGACGAGTCAGGATGCATGAAGAAAAGGCTAGTAAAACAGTGTGGACGAGACACTACTATTCTTACCCAACAGAGGGCATACTGAGTAACTTTTCTCATGCCAAAAGCTCTTCATTTTGCCTTCTGGCAAGGTAGCGTATTTGCCAACAGCAAAGAGATTTCACATCACTTCTCTAAACATTTATTCGAACCTTACACCTGACTGCTGTACTTGATGAAGAATCATTCTCAGCACTCTGTATTTGAGTGAGAGAGTGTGTGTGTGTGTGTGTGTGTGTTTATTGTAAGCCTAATACTACAACTGTAAGCCTAATACTGTAACTGCTGACAAAGTTACATTTCTTTTTCTTCTTCTTCTTCTTCTTATTATTATATAACACTTAACAATAATGTAACTTGAGGCATGTAATAACATGTATTAAATCGCAATATTGTAAGTTTTAATCTAGGTAAAGGGTGATTGAGAGAACCCTGTACCGTATAACCAATATTTATTTATTTACTTACTTACTTACTTACTTACTTACTTACATATATATATATAATATACTACAAGTGGGGGCAGTGGTGACCTGGTGGTAAGGTGCTGGCTTACTGATCCGAAGGTCCGGAGTTTAAGCCCCACTATCACTGGGTTGTCACTGCTGTCCCCCCAGTGCAGCTAACTGAGTTGTCAAAGGCCAGCCATGTCTCTCACTGTCTGTGGTGAGAGGTATGTAAAAGAGCTGTCCAGGGTGTACTCTGCCCTTGCCCAGAGTCGGCTAAGATGGGTGCCAGTCTCCCTGCGACCCTAATTAGGATTGAGCGACTCAGAAAATGAATAAATGAATACTACAAGTGCTACTATGTGTATTAATGCTGAAGATTGTAGTATGATTGTGTTAACTATATTGTAAATGTCACTTAAGAGAACCTTTTTTAAGAGAACAACACACATATATTATTGTTTAAGAGAACAACACACACATCATTGTGTAACAAACTTTTCCAAAATATTTTAGTTCTTTTTTTTTTAACATATTATTGATGTATACATAAACTGTACACCAATTTATTTTCTTTCATCTTCATTTTTTAAACATGTCGATCTATCTATCTTTATTATTTATTCATTCATTCATTCATTCATTCTTTCATTCATTTATTCATGTATATGTGTATGTTGCCAAGCGGATGGTGTTGCCAGCCTCTGCTGGTGAATTGTTCAGTCACTTTTTGTGCAATCTGACACGGGCTAAATCCACCCTCAAACTGGCCCACAATTCACCCTTTAAAAAAATCAGACAACTCTTTTGCTCCTGGTGTTTGTGGCACAGCTAGTTGCTGTAAACCATTTATATACTGTAATCTAAAATAATAATAACAAAATTATAGTAACAAGTTTAATCAGATGAGTTTCTATAATGTGGGTTGTCTTTTTACCTTTGATATTTCTTTTGTATATAGTATACATACAGTATATAAATGAGGTGACAGTGTTCTACATCTCAAGCTCCGGTCGTTCTGGTCAGAGAAACCAAATGGTGCACTAGGATTACATCTTTCTGCTGTATGACTCAATACCATGTCCTGGCGGTCAGCCTCTATGACGGCTTTATTCGTTTACTCACTCATCCATCTCTTATCTCTCGCTTTTTTCACACAAGGTAAGCCGATTAAGGGAGGTGCCACACTTGCGCACTTCGATGGCATCTGTTTCGGTTTTTGCTCGGCCAAGACTGTCCTGGGCTGCACTATTTTTTAGTCATAATCACAATTTTTAGATAATTAAACATAATCAACCGCAATAAAGACAAAGTAATCCAATTAATTATCTTTATTATTTACATTTAAATTTACGGCATTTGGCAGGTACCCTTATCCAGAGCGACTTCCATATTTATAAAAAAGATGTTATAACCTTAATATTTATAATCCTGAGATATAGCATATTAAACTATAAGTTTATATTCATGCATCGATTTGTAATTAATGAAATCACTGAACTAAGAGACAGCTATATTTTGTTTCAGAGACATCTGAAATGTGTACAATATAATACATACGGTATAGATGGTGACAATACAGGTTGTTTTGGTTTGAAAGAAACGCTGCATTAAAACTATTTTTTTCTATAAGTGACTAAATGTGAGCACATATCGAATTGTGAAACCAATTTTACACACACACACACACACACAAACAAACACACACACACACACACACACACAATAAAAAAAACCTTTGACATGTGTCGCAATTCTCTCACCAGCACCTGGGACAGGATTCAGAGAGCAAAATTAAGATTGTCTCCTTCGAGACTGTAACAGCTGTAACGTTCTGCTGCCAAATCCGTCATTGAAAAGAAACGTGCAACAAATCCTGTGATCTGTTTATAAGACCCAGTCATCACTTTGATCATTTATCATGGATCAGAATAACACAGTCGTCCCATAAAATCAATCTTTTGGGGGTTTGTGGCCTGGGACCATCCTAACATTGGCAGATCAGTGTGATGACCAAACTCCTGAGCTATGTTGTTTGATTGACAGCAGCATTATATCTAAACTATGTGTGAGCCACCACTGCTGTGTTTACGTAGGTCTTAGAAAGTAAGACGTTTAGCAGGCCAATACCTAACACTGTCTCTAAGCCCAGGCTTTTTTCTTTCTTTCTTTCTTTTTTTTCAGACAAATTGACTGAAAAAGAATTCTGCTTCCTCACCAGCTCATTATCCCACAATCCCCCACACAGATCAGGACTCCATGGAGCCATCCTGGGCCACCAGTGTGACATGACAGGATAGTACAGGTGTCAAAGACCAAACAGACAGATGGCCATGAGAGCAAACAGGTAATAACAGGCACTTTTTTCCCTCTCTCACTCTTTTCTCTGTTAATGGTCAGCTGCCAAGAGCTGGAGAGGAAGAGTGAGGGAAGAAGTAGAGGCAGGAGGCAGGACAAAGAAGGGCTAATCCCTGATCAAACCCTCCTACGTCTACCTAAGACAGAGTTCATCACAGTTCAGATGAGAGATTTGCCATGACCTAACATGAAAGATGCTACAGGAAAGATGGAGTATTACTCCATGGTAATATAGTAATATAAACACACACACAGTGGTGTGTATGGTGATGTTGCACAATAAGTAGGGATGGAGTCACCTGGGCCCTAGTTAGGCACCAATTCAGTTTGTTTTTGTTATGTAAGCATCTTGATTTTACAAAACTCAATGAACCAAGAAAGCTTGTTAATTGTTATTATGCACTAAGTTAGCAGATAATTGGCTCCAACCACACTTGATAGAGTGCGCCACCTGTAGGACTATCGAGGAAAGGTAATGTTTCACAATCTTGACTTCAAGCATATAAATTAAAAATGGATTTAAAAAAAAATCGAATTTGGAGCTAGTGAGTGGATACATGGATCACTGCACAAAAGAATCTCAATACATAACTGAATCGATTTTCCCCCAGTCTCTTCATATGAACATGCCTTTAAGACAATTTTAAATGTCAAGTTTTATAGTGGCAATCAGATCGGCACAGAGACTGGAGAAGAGTTATACAACATTATTAAGAATGCTCCAAATAAAGTTCAGAAAGCTCTTTATACTGGTCAGGATAGCAATGAATCCAGTTATTATATATCTTGGATCCGCTAGGCACAAAGTGGGAATACATCCTGTGGGGATACCAATTTGGTATCTATATTTGGATTATACCACCATGTTACTGGAAACAGTAGAAAAACTGAAAACAATGCACACTAAGTACGCACTGTAATTTCTGGCTCTGACTTTTCCTCAACTTCAGTTAGAATGGTCTCAGTTAGAGATGTATACATGACAGTTTCTTAGAACCCACCCGTATTCAAAACAGTAATTATTTCTGTTTGTACATAACCGCAATACTTTCTAATGAATGTAGCTGCTGCTATTTCCCAAAACCTGAACTTACGAAGATATTATAATGATTTAAACCACACTAACATGGCAGTTTAAAAGAAAGCTGTTCATTCATGTTAGCTAAAACTGCTTGGAGAGTGCAAGCCTCCACCAAGGCAGCTCATTCCTCAACCTTATTTTCAGTTCTGCTACAATTTGTGATTGAGATAGATCTCTTATATAGAGGTTATACTGTAATTTTTGTGGAAGCATTGTAGGCTTAACTTTCTTTACTCTATTTAAATTGCCCCAATGGTAAAGAATACTTTTAAAAAAAAAAATCCAGATTCGGATTGTGATCGGAATCACCAACAGAATCAACTGGGATGTTACATGAGCCATACGCCACCGTTTCAAAAATAATAATCAAAAGACATTCATAAATTTGTGCATAAAGTTGCTAACAAATAAGACATAAAAACAAACAAACAAACAATCCAGTGCCGACATAAAAATAACCCCCAGTCTTTTTTTGTCCGATCAGGTTCATATATATACGTGAAATAAACATAGTTTCCTCCCCATGGAATCCCAGTCCCTATGTGCACGTCTCGACATGCCTTGCAAGACACCTTGTTAAAAAAACATTAACTTCTACAGACTGTAACTTGAATTTAGGATTGAACCAAGGACCCTTGAGATTTACTAATGTGCCACCAACTGAAAAATTTTAACAGCTAATAAAAATATGTCAGATTCGGTTCTGATCTTGTACTCAGAACAGAAGAAAGAAGTTTTGTGCAAAGGTTTTCACTTGATTGATTTCTAAATGGTTCAAAGGTACAGATTTAAATAATACACACAAAGAGTAAAGAATGTACGGATTCAATCCGCAATCTAGAACCTCTATTCATACACCGGCCATTCAGTCATGCACAGCCTGAGGCTTCCCAATCATGCCGCTATTCCTATTCCTATCCTAACTCTTGAATACATGAAAAGACGCGCGAAAGGCTCTGATGGACAGGCCTGTGTGTTCTTGGGGCAACAGCGATGGCCTGCTGTCTTTGAAGAGATTTAACAGGTGTGAGGGGGCTATTCTGTTTTACGGACCAGACGGATGTGCTCCAGCGATGCTATACTTGTTGCATCAGAGGCCTCATTAGGAGCAAAGGCCTAGGAGCGGCCTAAAGACCGTTCTCTTGTTAATTGCATTCGCCTTGTGGCAAAGAGCCACTATGTGTGTGCTTAAAAGCTTCTAAATGACAGAAGTGTCACTCCACATCAAGTGTGAACAAGACATTACAGCCAGGGTGTGAATGTGTGTAATGTGGGTGCTGTTTTTTCCAGAATGATAGGGATTAAGCTTGATCATTTCACTTGTAATGTTGCTATGCCAAGCGTTTAAATAAAGCATACATAAG
This sequence comes from Neosilurus mollespiculum, assembly GCA_030014195.1. Lineage (NCBI taxonomy): Eukaryota > Metazoa > Chordata > Actinopteri > Siluriformes > Plotosidae > Neosilurus > Neosilurus mollespiculum. The sequence goes on from JAQMYF010000017.1 coordinate 7,219,676, forward strand.
AAATTCTCGTCCGCTTCAGACAATGTGAAGGATTAAACAAATGGAGTTATTCATCCAGCCTTAACCGAGCTCTTTGAGTTACCGTACACAAGGGCCGCATACAGAGCGGTTAACCCCAGCTTCACTGTGTCAACGATCGCCTCCGTTAGGTACACACACACGGCATGATAACTAACAATAGGAGGCTTTAGCGAAAGGTAATTGAGGAGAACAACAACTTCTGAACTTAACTCTCTCCCATTCATGGCCCTCATTGTGTTCAAATCAATGACATGTTTGTTTTAGCACCTCGTTCTCTCTCAGCAGGCCCACGGCTTCTGTTCACGAGCCCTCCCTCTAAAATCCTCCCAAAGAACACTGAAAAGGAATGCAAACACATTTTCAAAGATATTGTTTGAAGATCTTAACTCTCTCTTCCTCGTTTTGTTTTTAGACTTTGACTTTCTGAGACACCCTGCACTTGTTGGATTGCCCTGAATATTTCAGGGGAAGGGGGGGTCTATATGAAGAATGCAGCACATCCTTGTGACATAAGGACTGACAGCTGACAAATGCTCTATTAAATGACTATGTTTCACTCACAGGTGCACAGCTGTTGTGTAATGGAGAGAGTGAAAGAAGGCGAGGGAGGGAGGGAGCGAAAGAGAGAATAGGGGTTGATGTGTAGTCCAGTCCATTTCCTGTGTGACAATTTCATTATTTCAAACAAAACCCAGCTGTTAGACTTAAAGCATGGAAAGATCCCTGGGCTGTTCATAGAATTAAACTGATGTCTCTCTGTGGGCTATTTAGGATGATGTCATTTAAATACTTTTACTTTTTTGCACTTTTATTTATTGTGATTGACGGTTAATGAAGTTGATGACATTTTGAAATACCATTACTTAACAGCTAGTACAGGGTCTGGATGTAGCGGCTAAAGCGTGTAGCTGGTTGATACATGAGCACCGTGGCCGAGATTACCATGGCCATATTGTGAACATTCGGGTGGATTTTGCAGGAGGTCTCATGCAAAAAAGTGAGCATTGTCGCAGCCATCATGTTTAACAGCAGTAACTGCAATGCACACGTTGTAGTCACTGTTGCGTGTACATTTTAGCACTTCACCCACAGTAAATTTTAACATGATCAAACTTTCTGTAGAGGTAATGTAGCTCCCTGGCTCTCCTGTATTCCGATGGAAGTGTTCGGAACACTTACAGGATAATGGCGGTTAATGCCCAGAAGTTATTTAAGCTGATCTTGATTCAGCAGGGACTGTGAGATGTCCACATTTATACATATAATTTAAACCATACCCCCAGTGCAGCTAACTAGGTTATCAAAGACAGCCATGTCTCTTACTGTCTGTGGTGAGAGGAATGTAAAAGCTATTTTATTTATATTATATATTTTATTTATAACCATTGCTGTCTTCCAAAAAGAGTAGGCCATTGGATTGCCGTCAGCGTGTTTCAGTGTGAATAATTGTGTGTGTGTGTTGGCCCTGCGAAGGCCTAGCGAGCTGGCCAGAGTGTACCTCGCCCTCACCCAGAGTCGGCTGAGATGGGTGCCAGCCTCGCCGCAACCCTAATTAGGATTAAGCGGTTCAGAAAATGAAAGAATAAATGAATTTAAACCATATCTTTTGCTTTGTTTATTCCTGGTATCCCTACTACACTACTTGAATGCCTAAAATTGACACTTGGGGAAATGCTCCTGGTTTTAGTTTAAAAACTCCTTTTAGTCTGAACACACAAAATGGTGTCAGCAAGTTCTTAGCTAGCCATAAAGTGGACATAATATAAATGTTCATATTAAAGGTGTGCCAGAGAAACATTGTTAGGTCCATGACCAAGACCCTTAACCTGCGTTTCCTTAAGTTCTTGAATAACAATGAGTAACACACTGCTTGGAGCTAATAAGAAGGCAATGATAACTCAAGGAACCACTCTTTACAACCAACATAATCAGAAAAGCATCTTAGAAGTAAAAAAAGTAGCTTAATTCTTGAGGTGGATGTGCTACAACACCCAAAGACCACCGCACTCCCCTCCTGAAAGTCAAGAACAGGAATTGCAGGCTACACTGGGTATAGGCTTACTGCTGCTGAAAACTGGAAAATTACCAACCAATATTTTTCCAATCTAACTAAGTTTACCTCTAAGTCTCTAAGTTATTTTTTCATGTTTATCTGCTCTGCTGCAATATTTTTTCAAGAGTTCCATTTGCTGAAATACTTCCCAAACTCACTCCCCCAGTTGACGACCCCCACTACAGAATAATTATGCTATCTTCTTTGGACAGGAATAAAAACTTGCATTACAAACGAACCAAGTGACCTCAAAGTACATGTTTTTGTCAATTTTACCATAACAAAGGAAAACAAAGCTAAAAATTCTACACTCTAATGCTTCAAGAAACATGCATCATGGCTGTGTATTTTACAACCAGGTAGTCATGGTCATCCAACAAATTCCAAACATGTCATGTATGTTTAATGTGCAATGAAAATAGCATTTTACTACACAGTTCAAAATTAGCATCTATTGCTGCAATAGAGTGCACAGGGGCCCCAAATTCAAGCCAACTGAGACAGAGTTAGGAGAGAAAGAAGGAAAAGAGGCATTCTCTATGTCTGATAAAATGAATGTCTTCATATTCCAGGTGCACTGAGCTTTCTGGAGAGCCGTTTGGCTCATCATGCAGGATTACTTACAGCAACCAACAACCCATCATGCTGAGTAATTACAGCCTGAGCTGTCGGCCAAACAAATGGCTCTGACAGAACACTGAAAGGTCACGCAGTGAAATCCCAGAGAATTCATTGAGCTATTTCTCTCAGTTGTGTTCGCGTCTGGTGCGATCGTTCAGATCCACTGTTGGTGTAGCAATGTGTTCTCTTATGGTACATAGTGGGGTTAATGATACCTACATATGTAGGATGGAAAAAAAACCCACCAAGTCTCAAAGAAGGGTGGTCAAACATCAACAGTATTACTATATTTTAACATTTATCAAAGGAGGTAGAATACTTACCCCAGGGGTTCTCAAACTTTTTTGCATTTGCATTTGTTTCTCATTTCATTTTGAATTCCATTGACTTTCTCAGCAGAGCTTGATTTCAGGAACATTGCTGAAACATTTACAACATTTTTGTGCCTATTTATTGGCACTACAGAGCTTTCTGTTCCCACAAAGCACATTAGGTCCAAGTTTTTTAAAGGTCTTCCGATCACGGTTAAGATTTAGAGAATTTAATTAAAGTGACTAGTCAACTGGCTAATAAATAGAACTCAGTAATACTTAAATGGTTGAAATTTCCAGTGTAAGTACATAGGTAAAAAAAAAAAATCACAGACTTCCTGGTTATGATTCCGAGACTCCGGCTTGAGAAAGACTGGCCTGTGCAGTATAAATGGAAGATAAACTCTTATTATGGCCGCGTACACACTAATATTTGTAAAGTGGATACATCTGTAAATGGCATGTCCATTTGCCTTTATTACACAGGATGAATGAATACCTAGTTCTTTAAAAACAGTGACATACAGTAAACACTGTACATCATGTGATGTCCACAGTTCCAAGATGGCAGATGTGATGAGATCTTTGTTGCTTTGGAGTGTTCAACAAAACGTATTTTAACTTCATATGTTCATAATGAGTTACAAATAAATTTGTAACGAGTAACAAATTAAAAGGGGGAATTATGTAAAGATCATCCCTCAGAAACCTTTTTTTGCATTTTCTGCCACTTTGTTTTGGATGGGAAACTTTGATGAAACAGACTAAAACTGCAATGGTGAAAGGGTGAAACAAAAATGGTGTCTTTAAAATTTGTGGCCAACATTCACATTGAGTTGATCACTCAGATTTAAAAAATGATGTTTGGGGATTGTGGCAGGTGTTCTTTAAGACTTCTAAGAATTTCTGACCAAAGTTTCTTGGGTAGTCCCTTAAAAAACATACTAAAATAGCATGGCATCCTTTCCAATACTAATTCAATCTAGGCCTGGTCTTATATAGCATATGTCTTCATAGAACTGCAGAGAACTCCACTGTGTGACCCAGACCCCTTCATTGTAGTGTAATATAAAGATTTACATTCACACAAGCCTGCTGCAGTTAACTCAGAGGTAGTTGGGGCTGTTGTGTGGATCAGTGCAGTCAGTGGGAAGCCAGGGGGTGTTTGTGGCTTCCCTCTGTGAGAGAATGCAGCAGGGGGAGGCATGTGAACCTGTGGATAATGGAGATGGGGGAGGTTGAGGTGAGAGAGGGGTCTCATGACTTGGATCACACCCCCTGCTGGTAAGTGCAATATCCTGTGGGTGATCTCTGTGGGTTTGGTCAATGTCAAACAGATGTTAGGATTACAACCCCAGCTGAACTTCTGCAGAAGAGGCTCTGATGGGAGGTTCTGTCCTGTCTTTCTGAATCAGCCTCTAGAATTATTACCACTCCAAAGTGCCAAGCAGAGCCATTTCACAGGGTTACACAGTTGAGACGCTTTTCCAAAAAAATACACATCGCTCTTGCCTTGGGCTACGGCCTTCAGAGTAAACCCTTGGGGAAACTTCCTACTGCTTCAACTGCTGGGCCTCCGCAATGTTTTCTTCATTTTTTTTTACGTCACTACCTTTGATCCACTGGCCAAATGGTATTGTGAAGAGACACTTGTAGTTTAACAGCCTGGCTGTGCTGTAAACTTCTTCTGCCGTTGTTTGACTGAGACCAGTCAAATGCCTCACCACACACTGGAATACACTTTTAAGAGTTTGCCATCAAGTTGAAATGATCTATTGTGCAGACATCCTGGTGGCAGTTAAAGAGATAGAATATTAGTATGACTAGCAGTTCGGATACCAAATTGTAAGCAAAAATCTTAAAGGTTAATGGCCACATGACTCTGTCTTCTCATCTTGCCATTTGGTTACATTTACAAGACCACAGCTTTGTATACTGGGCTCTCCTTTAACTTGTTCAGAAGTCTGCTGTATGATGCTGGAACAAGTTCAGCATTTCCAGGGGTTGGCTCTGCACTATCAATTGTCTTGGTCCTGCATTATAAAGCCAAGTTGGATTTTATATTAATAAAGCTACATTATTTTTATATCCTGATGCTAAAATCCTCTTTGTACACTCCTGAGACCACAAATTTATTGGAACAAAATGTCAGTATGATTTATCCAACCACCTGTTTCAGTCTTGACCTTACCTTAAACATAGCACATGTATAACTGTATCATGGGTAACCAGCTGAATTGAGTTAAAAACCACACGGCCAGACAGGACAAGAGAATGACTCGAGAGAGCCTTGTATAGGCTACTCTATTACAGCCTAAAATTTCCAAGTGTTGGAAATGATGAAGGATGCAAGCACAGCTGCCTAAGAGCCATCCCAATCTCAGAGATAGTGCAGACCAAGACCTCTCAGCTGGGCCCTGACCCCAAACACTATTGTACGAGCGTGTTTGACTGCTAACGACTAACACATGGAGCTTTTTATTCAGGCCATCTCATGTAAGCCTCATCTTCCCGTCAGGCTGTTTTAGGAGTCTGCGGCTTGGCTGTGTTTCGCTTTCTTTCGTTTTCATCTCTCTTCATACGAGTCTAATGAAGAACATGCCCTGTGAAGGCCTGTGCCGAAGCTCTGTTACTCACACCAATAAGCCATCTAGGGTTTCACCACCACAATGAAGATTTCTTCAGTTGCAGTAACTGAACCACTATAATGTAAACGTGCAAATCCTGCAATGCTGCGTCCTGAATTATTATCCATGTTCAAAGCAGCTAATCTTTCTAGTTCTTTAGGGGGTTGTGCATGAAGTGTTTGTCTTAAATGCATATAAGTTTTGAATGAAAGTGATGATACATTGGCAGACCCACAGTGTGCTGCTGTCAAAAGTTCTCTAAAAGACTGTAGAGCATCATTTGGTTGCACCATCCCTTCAGGAATTAATTAAGTTGTAAATCAAAGGCCGCCAAAAGGCGCTATGGATCCCCGTCACATTTCATAGTGAGGAATCCTGTGCCCCTGGTGGCGTGCAGACCTTTGATTTCAAGGCATCTTGTGGTGCGTGATGTCCTTTCATGAGACATTCGCTGTAATCAGATGGTGCTTGATGCTTGATTGTTTCTGCTTGATGAGGACTTCTCATGCCTTGGCTGATGTTGGTCTGACTGATCATTTTAATCTCACTGCATTAGCTTCTGAATGAACTCAATCTTACTTGATTACACCCCTAAACCTGAGCTGCAGAACAAGGATAGCGAGCCATGTGAAGCGAAACTCAAACACTTGAGCCAATACCAGCAAGGGTAGATCAGATATCTTAGGAAAATAAACAAAGCATTTGATCTGATCGTGTAACAAATCTACCTTGGAACATCAGAGAAATACATGTAAAGCAAGAATGTGAAGTAGCAGGATAAAGAAGGTCACATGATAAAAACACAAGCAAAGTGGCCTAATGTTAACAAAAGCAACAATAGGATCAACTGAGCTGTTAAGCAAAGCAAATGTGTGCAAGTTGTTATCACTTATGTTAACATCACATTTTATTTATTGGGATTTTTTTTTTATTTAATAGTTATATTTGTATTATATTTATTTATAGTATGAGTGATTTTTTTTGGAATGAGTTTGTCATAAAAGCATACCTCATTTTTACAGTTAACTTTAGCTGTGTTATTCTTATAAACATTCAGTAAATTTTTTTTTTTTTCAAATATCTATTGGATGAATATTGATATTAACTGGCACTCAAGGTTTCAACAAAATATTAGAAAAGAAAATGTAGTACTGTAAAATCTGTATTAATTGGCTGTCTTATCCTGACAAAATGCACAAAAGTTCTATTTTTCACTTTTATCTAAAGCATTTATAATCTAATTCATGTACAACATGATGTTATCCCTCCAGACACAACTAAAAGCCAAGAATATAATTAATTCTACATGAGGTTCCTGGTTTAAACCTCAGTCTAAAAAGCAAAAGCAAAAAAGGAATCTTCCTAAAACATCCAATGTTTAGTTTATTAAGCAACTTTGCTTGGTTCAAATAAAATGTGCACATAAAATTGCCACCTTCAAATTTCTAGTATATTTGTAATGCCCCCCCCCCCCCTTTTTTTTTTTCTTGAGTAACTTAATGCAACCTTTCACAGACATGCCGCATTCCATCCTAATTCGTGATGACAAAACCCCTTTTTTGTTTTAATAGTTGTCTTTCATGGGTGCCTACGTGTCATTTCTTGTCTAAACCCAAAGAGGAATATCTCCTGAACGGCTGCATTCCTTCATGCAAAAAATTCACCTTGACACTAGCATGTCTTGTGGCGCCCTCGTCTTCCATGTTATCCCGTGTCCCATATGGAGTTTATCTACGTCTCTTTGATGAACATTCCCATGTGGTCGGGAGCTCTGGCTGCTACAGAGGGGGAACGGTTTACTGTGCTCTTCATCAGAGCACGTCAACGCAAGCTGGGATTCAGAAAAAAAAAATGAGACAGAGAGAAAGAGATAGAGAGAGAGAGAGAGAGAGAGAGGGATGCTGGCCACAAAAATTGCCTGAGGACAAATCACCCCTGACTGGTGGAGAGATTTCTCAGAGCAGACAAGAAACAAAAATATTAGTGTTCCGCTGGTCTGGGTTTATAGAGGCAATTACACATGTTTGCCCTTTGGAGTGACTGAAATAATACTTAGCAAGGGAGATAATACGGCCTGGTAATAAAACCCCTTAAAATAAACCAAAAAACTTTCCTTATTAGTAGTTTTATAAAATGAATGTCATTTTATCTCAAAGTAAAACCAGCCAATAGTCAATCAAACCATGTTCCTCCATGCATCAGCCGAAGAAGATAATTAACCCAATGTGGCAACAAGAAACAATGGAACCTGAGAAGTTTCTGAACCCATTTATCCAAAATCAGCCCGGTATAACATAACATAGATTTTCATGGGTCACTGCCTCCATTGAGACACCACAATGAAGTGACTTCTCTAGGGGTCAACTCCCCTTGGATTCCTCCATATAGCCAAGAAGAAGTGACTTCATATACTCCAATGAGAAAGCCCATTGTGCTCAGTAGTCTAGGGGAAAAAAGAAAGCGAAGAAAAAAGAGAAAGAGATGGTCCCCTGCTGACCTGGGCTCCAAGCTCAATCACTCATAGAAAAGTGGAGTTACTACCTAGACTGGAAAAAAGCCAACTAGTCTGAGAGGAGACAGAAAACGTAGGCACAGAAACGGTTACAATCTAAAACTGCCTCAGGTTTCATATAAATGTTTGGTTGAAAATGTAAAGGAGATGCTAATCTAATCTAATGTGCCTATTAAAAATATTATTTCAAATGGGGGAAACAAAAGGCAGGGAAACATAGAAGAAGCAAAAAAAATATAATAATAATAATAATAATAAAACAAGCAAGTCGTAAAAAATCTTTTCACTTATGGCATCTCACTGGTGGCTGTGGTTGTATTTTGCTACACTCATTAGGATCGTAGTAAGAGGGGTGTAGGACCAGGGTTCTCCTAACACAGTGTTGGGTTCATCAAAAGAAAGCACCAGAGGGGAAAAAAGGTCATTTGATCAAACCAGGCTGTGAGGGGTTGGTAAAGGGCAAGATCTTCCACCCTTTTGTCCTCACTGGTCCAAGTTAAAGAAAATGTAAAACAAGCATGAACATAATTTCAGTATGCATGTGGTTAAAATAAATGCAAGAAACTCAGAAGCAATTAAACATTTTAACATCTGCTGCTTTTTATCCAAATGGCACCCGCATGAGTGTCTCATTTAGGGTTGCTAAAGCGGTGGTTTTTACACCAAACTGGGCCTGTGAGTGGTGTTTTTGGGCTACTGTAAAAATAGTATGTGGCCATCTTGTTTTAAATAAAATGACCGAAACATAATCTAACCAAGTGCAGGTCACGGTAAACAAAGGGAAAGTGTAAGTGTAGACAGTGCATCTATGATTACAGTGAAACTTTTTCACATAGGTAGGTTAGCTTTGTCTAGCCTACGGTCATAGTGGTCTTAATTCACTGAGGAAGAAAAAAATTCAATGACTTAAGTGCATACAATTGAATGCATACACTGATATCATGTGACTGAACTGTGCTACATTAGCACAATTTGTTTTCGTACATCCAACATGATTGGATCATGTGTTTTTCGAAGCCCTGACTAAATCTGAACTCTATGCTCCCATCTGAGCTGAGGATTGAACCCAGCTTGCTGGCATTCAGCAACAACCAGCTCACCGCTGCGCTATTCTATCACACATGTTCTAACCGCATGAATTTATTCCTACACTTCTAGCTCCTGTCAGTGCGAACGTCCTCGTGAGATTTCAGGTAATGGTTCACGTGACATGAATAGATCCCACTCATTCTACATGCTTCCACCGAGAAATGAGAAACTTGTTGAAGTTAACTGTAGTATCAGCAAGGAAATTATTTTTTTGATTAGAAACTTCGTGTTTTTAATGTGAACTATACATAATGTGACTGATCGCATATTCCATTTTTGGGTGTGTGCGTGTGTGAAGAACATTCTGCAAAGACTGGGAGAGGGAAAGGGGAGGTATGTAGTGGATCATGGTCGTACCAGGAGATGATCAAAAGCCTGTATTGCAGATAGTGCAGATCAGAAATGTGAGTGCACCACAGTGGCCTTGTTTTCCTCATGCAAAAAGACTGAGCGTCATAAGAAAAATGTGCCTTGCTATTCCAGCACCTGGAAAATGGATTTTGGCTGAAAAGTTAGATCGAGCAACCCAGGTCTTATGAGATGTTTTCCAAGATGCTGAATAACTTATACGCATCTAAATATAAAAATATAGTAGAAAATTAAAACATGCACAATTTATTCTAGGCCAGCCTGCTAGCAATATATATATATATATATATATATATATATATATAATTACATAGTTATAAAATAGTTATAATACAATTTACTATAGTAATAAGTATAGTACGGGTGCATCTGTACGCCGCATGTCCGTGAATCCGAGAATACGTGAAAATGGCGCCGAGAGGCTCTCGGGAGTGCGTTGAAAGGGGGCGTGGTCTCCACGCGGTCCACCGCGGCCGGTGAGCGCGAGCTCGGCTGAACTGAATGAGCTGAATGGAATCCCGGCGCTCTTTCACATCCTTTCAAAACCTCTTCAGCATGACTGCTGGGACTCTTCATAGCGCACAATAGCAAATGCACTAAAACTTTTTTTTCTTCTTTTTCTTATGCTAATGCCTGTGACCGGGTGCTCACATGAAAAAAAAAAATCCCACTCCCACCAACTGTTTTTTCGCCTCTTCCTCTAGGATTTAAATGGGCCAATTAGAGTTTTTTCCCTGCTTTTTGCCTTGTTCTGCCTCCTTGTCAGCTACATTTCTAAGCACACAGGCCCTTTCATTCTCTCCCAATGATTTTCGTCTTTTCTTTCTTTCCTACTACCCATTTATAATGATCACACCAAAGCCACTTGCGCAGAGACAGCATAACAAACAACACATGAAACGGATTGCTGATTTTTATTCTAAGACTTTCAGCATAAAGTTACAGTAAACAGCAAAGAAAAGCAGTTGCAGTTTGGAGAGCAAACACTGGGCCTTTCAACTCACAGCACGAGCTTCTCAGGAACCCTTGAGCTCATGATAGCTGGACTTAACTAGGTTTAATTACACCATGCCTGGCTTTTGAGCATGCAAAGTTTGACCTTCATGACGTGGACTTTGCAAAAAAAAAAAAAAAAAACCCAAACAAACAAAAACAAACAAACAAACAAAAAATAATAAAACCCGTTATGTTATGCATTACTACTAGCAAATAATATGCATAACAAAAAACAAAAATAGGATATTTTGAACTTGAAAAAGGATGCGCGCGTTTCAGAGGAAGCAGCAGGCAAACCTAAGTTACCAGCCTAAACTCAGTAAATCTCATCCCTGAGCTCTGCACGATGCGCAGGGTGTGTGCTTCGAATTTTCTGGGGCTCTAATGGCACTGGCGCCTCTCCACCCTTGCGATCAGATTCTGTCTCATATGGATCAAGTTGCAGACAAAGATTTTTGAAATTCCAGCGCGAAGCCGGTTGAAAGTGCAGACAAAAGTTTACAGGCTGCTTCGATTACTTTATCCTTCATGCAGCATGAAGCAGGTAATGCACTCAAACACATTTTTATTTTCTTTTTCCAAGGCGGACAGCAACACAGTAAACAATCGTGCAAACAAATCGGGTTTGAATTCTTTAGGATCAAAGAAAGAACGTTTCTAACCCTAAAGAGACCCAACACACCGCTACACGCATTGTGGTTAATGCACTATTTATGCGTGCACGGATATTTTACTTTCTTTCCATGTAGACAGTTTTCCCAGCTGGTGTGTGGTTGTATCTCCCATAACTTTCCCATACTTCTACCCAGCATTAATAATACACGATCGTACCTTTTTTCTGTGCTAAAGTCTTTCCTTTTTCACTTGTCCAAAGCTGTGCTGTCTCTGCTCTTCACGCCAAACTTTGTCGATGCAGAAAGTAGAAACTGCTCCTCCGCGGCGGGACCCAAAACGCCATCCGAGCGCGGCGCAAACTTTCCTCAAAACTTCAGCCCAAAGTGTCCGCGACCCCTCAGCGCTTCAGCTCTCAGGCTGCGCGGCTGCGCGTCGCTGCAGATCAGTGCACGAACTTCTGGTTTCGCGCAACGAGGCTTGGCTGCAACCGAACCATCGCTTGAGCGGAACAGAAAGAAGCTGAAACACAGAGATTTGGGATGGTGTGTGTGTGTGTGTGTGTGTGTGCGCGCGCGCGGGCTGATCTCTCCAGGCTGATCTCTCTCTCTCTCTCTCTCTCTCTCTCTCTTTCAGTGAGTTTAACCATTTGCTGTTCCAGATGGGCCGGGCTAATGGAGCGCGCGAGCACACACACACACACACACACACACACACACACTGAAAGAAAGAGAAAGTTTGGAGTACTGTGTTGCGCAGAAAAGCGCACACACAGCAGGAAAAAAATCCCACGTGTAGACTTCATTTGTATCCAGAAGGAAACACGGTGTTAAAGCATCACTAGGGATTTGGCTGCATAGACCAGTGTAGAAGTGCATAGAAGTGCGGTTCGGTACTTCTAAAAGGCGAATACATAAATTAATAAAATTGGCTGGCTTGCCAAATATCTAGGCCTAGACCTTACAGTTAAATTTTTTCAAGATTCACTTTAAGATTTACTTGTGCCTGGGTTTTGCATCCATAAAGCAGCCCAAAGAAATTAAGAGGAATTTTTCCTCATAAATAAATAAATAAATATAGACATACATACATACATACATACATACATAAAATTGGCTAGCTTGCCAAATATCTTGGCCTAGACCTTACAGTAAAAATTTTTAAAGATTCACGGCTTACTTGTGACTGAGTTTTTATACATAAAACAGCCCAAAGAAATTATGATGAATTTGGCTCATAAATAAATAAATAAATAAATAAATAAATGAATGAAGGAATGAATGAATGAATGAATGAATGAATGAATAAATAAATAAATAAATAAATAAAAACAAAACAAAACAAAACAAAACAAAACAAAACAAAACAGCTTAAACCAAAAGTTATTTTGTGGAAAGTTAAATAAAGCTTTTCAACACTATAGTGGTTGTAGAAACACTCTGGGCAACATTTCCAATATACATGCATATACACCATCGCCTCAGAATATACAGTGATGAATTAATCCTTTTATTAAAATGTCTGGTATTCCATTACAGTGTTTATATAGGCCTAAAACAGGAATTAAATCTTGCAATATGTCTGTGTGATGTTAAATGAAACATTACTTTATATTAAGAAAGAAAGAAAAATCCCAATGTTTATATAAAACAGTATACAGTGTTTTTAGGAACAACTGGAATACCATGATGGTTCAAATAAGAAAAGGTGAAAATTTAAGGCCTACCTTACATTGTTTCTATAGAATAGCTGAATTAATCTTAAAAGCATTTATATAAGAAAAACTGCAATGATCTTTACAGTGTTTCTGAAGAACAGCTGGTTTAACCCTTAATGTTTATCCAAGAACAAACCCATTGACCCTCACTGTGGAAGAACAGCTGAATGAATCATTGCAGTGTTTCTGTTGAACAGCTTGATTAACTTTTTAAACTGTTTATCTATGAACAGAAGAATTACACTGTAAATTATGATGTTGGGGGTTCAAGCCCCACTATGACTTGTTGTCACTGCTGACCCTCAAATGCAGCTAACTGGGTTATCAAACGCCGGTCATGACTCTCACTGTCTGTGGTGAGAGGCATGTAAAAGAACCATTGCTGATTTTCGTAAAGAGTAGGCTGCATTGCTGTCAGCATGTTTCTGCCCTGCGATGGCCTGGCAAGCTGTCCAGGGTGTACTCTGCCCTCACCCAGAGTCGGCTGAGA
>JAQMYF010000017.1:7240537-7253949 GCA_030014195.1 Neosilurus mollespiculum
ATCTACCTCTCTCTCTCTCTCTCTCTCTCTCTCTCTCTCTCTCTATATATATATATATATATATATATATATATATATATTCTAAAATTATATTATTCTAAAATCTGCAACATTGTCAGTTTACATGATGTTATCAATGTAAAGTATGTTCTTTAGTTTTAAATCTACCTTTCATATTTTAACTCCACAGAAACAGGTTAATACTTACAGTAAATTTCTCCAACATGCCTAAAAATAGATATAATTTTAATAGTTTAATACAAAATGTACAAAACATTATGCAACAATATATATTTATAAACTGTACAATTTTCAGTGATATGACCCCCAAAAGCAGCAGTTTAAGCCTCATGATTAGTAGGAAAGGGTTTTGCAAACTATTCAACCTTTAAACAGAGCTGCACAAAACCTCATTTGGATCTTTGTATTTTTTTTCAGGGTCACGTTGTTTCAAACGCTCTCCAAAATGAGTTCTTTTCCCACTGACATGCACCTGATTCAACTCAAGTGCTTATTATGAAGCCCTATTAATCTTTAGCTAAGACAGCTGTGTTCAAGCAGGAAAACATGAATCGGTGGAGCACCATGACCTGCTAGCTCCAGAGTTCAGAAGCCTTGATAAAACCGATGGAGAAACAGTGTGAGACCTTGAACCTGGATATCATTTAGCAGAGTTTCCATTCAGCACCAACACAGATGTCACTAATATCCTGTTATTTGAGACTCTGTACTGGGTCAGGGATGGGAATATTTTTTTCTGGATTTTGTTGGGACTCTTCCACCATTTGACAGCATTTATGAACCATGTGAATTAACTCCTTTCCGACCCATTAATTCAGTGGTTCTCAGTTTCATTCCAAAGGACTTCAGTATGTGCATTTTTACCTTTCGTATCCCTGCACTCACAATTTTGGTTTTATTATTCAACTTGTTAACAAAATGTGTAAAAAACTCTACAACTTGTCTGTTATCTATTGCTGGGTCGCAACCATATGACCTGTGCTTGTGATTTCATTTCTGGTGAGCATATTGTTGAACAAACAAGCCAGAGTGGCCCCTCCAGTGCAAAGATCTACCATAATTATTTCAAAACATTAGAACTCTTTAGTGCTAAAACAAAAAGGTCCTGGGTTCCAATCCCAGGCTCAACGAGGGCATTTCTGTGTGGAGTTTTGATTGTTCTTCCCATGCTTGCATGGGTTTCCTCCAGGCTTCGTCTCACAGTCAAAAGACATGCAAGTTAGGCTAATTGGCTGTCCCAAATTGCCTCTAGGTGTGAGTGTGAGTATGAATGGTTTTGTGTGTGTGTGTGTGTGTGTGTGTGTGTGTTGGCCCTGTGATAGAATTGGCAAAGTGTTCAGGGTGTACCCGGTCTTCGGCCAGAGTTGGTGCCATCGTTCCAACAGGAAAGGCCAATTATACACTGGAACTCTTAACCATAGATGGTTATGAACAGTGGGATTTGAACTTGTGAGAGTAAGATTCAGATCTAACATCTGACCTCAAGGCTCAGGAATGACCAAATAATTAACCTAGTGAGCCAAAAGAGGTGTGTTTGGGCATGGAATAAAGAAAATATGTAGAGTTCCCATTACTGGAAACTACTGTATACGAGCTCATAGGATATCAGGTCTAAGGATATCAGGTATTTTGCTGGATTAACAAATCTGTTTCTGTTTCTGTTTCTCAACCTATTCTTAATTCATTTCTGAATCAGATCTTAAGAACTCGATCATAGGTGCCTTAGTATTTTGTTTTTCTTGTAAAGTTTTAATTTATTTAATAGGTGTTTAACAAAGCCTTCACAAGGGTGTGAGTGCTGTCTGTATTTATAAATATAATATCAGTTGGAGACAAATGGCACCCTAATCATGAAATCCACAAATCTTCGTGTTGTTTAAGTCAAAAAAACTGCCTTTTCTTTCCAGCTACAGACATATTGTCATTTTAGTTAAGGCAAGAACTTGGGCAGAATTGACAAAAAAGTGCACCAGAGGACAACAAAGTAGTCATCAAGCCACCCAATGGGTTTGTGAGTTCTCTCAGATGGAAATTCTATAGAGAAGAAGAAGGCATTGGTTAAGGGCATGAATAAGGTGAGGAACATGCATGGTGTTTTTACAAGCCCTGTATAAGGTCCTTACTCAGAGCTGTGGAACTGAAGGTAGTGAACATAAATCCAAGGTGGATTTTTAGGTGGTGTTGGGTGGAAGTGGTGCAGTAAAGGGCAGCAGGAGATCTTCCGCCCTGCATAATGTTGGCTAAGAAAAGCCTAAATACAGGAATTTTAATGCCCCTGATTTCATTGAATTATTGTCCCACAGCCCTCCCTAGGTCCACCCTGAGGCTGTACACCATATAAATGAAACTCATGGACCCCAGGACAGACACAAATGCCCCAAAATATGGAAACTTGAAAAAACTATATATAAGGATAAAAGTAGGCTCCACATTCCACAGTAGAGTCAATGCATCTACTTTGAGTTATTTTTCAGCAGAACAGCAGCTCTGAGAACATACCTGGCTCTAATTTAAGTCACAGCTTTGTATTAATATGCTCATTCTGAAATGTCTGAGTTGCAGTACTAACAGCTAATTCATAGGGACTTGTATGGCAGATGTTCCATGAAATCTAAACCTAAAAATAAACCAGTTAGAAAATGTGCTGTTTCAATTATTCATTCATTCATTCTTGTTCTAAGTTGCTAAATCCTAATTACGGTCGCGGAGAGGCTGGCGCCCATCTGACCATGCCGCCCGGTTTCAATTATTATTATTATTATTATTATTATTATTATTAATTTTCTGAACTGTTTAATTCTAAGTAGGGTCACGGGGAGGCTGGTGCCCATCTCAGATGACTCTGGGCAAGGCACACCCTGGACAGCCTGCCAGCCCATTGCAGGGCAGAAACACACTGATGGCAACCCAATGGCTTACTCTTTATGAATGACAGCAATGGTTCTTTTACATGCCTCTCACTAAAGACAGTGACAGCCAGCCTGTGATAACCCAGTTGGCTGCACTGGGGGGACAGCAGTGACAACCCGGTGATAGTGGGGCTTGAACCCCCACCTTCAGATTAGTAAGCCAGCACCTTAAGCACCGAGCCACCACTGCCCTTATTATTATTATTATTATTATTATTATTATTATTATTATTATTATTATTATTATTATTATTAATTATATTCTTCTTCTTCTTCTTCTTCCTCTTATTAATATTATTGTTATTAAATACACTTTTTAAATTTTCTGTTGCTTAATTACATTTGTGGATGCAGTCTCTTTTTAAGGTTGCAGAGAGAATGAGTTGCACAGTGGTGTAGAGGTTAGGGCTACCTCCTCACAGCAAGAACGTCCTGGGTTCGAGTCTCATGCCTGGTGAGGGCATATCTGTATGGAGTTTGCATGCTCCCAGGCTTGCATGGGTTTCCTTTCGGTGCTCTGGTTTCCTGTCATAGTCCAAAACCCTGCAGATTAGGCTAATTGGATATTCTCAGTTGCTCCTAGGTGTGGATGTAGTTGGAAACAGTTGAGTCTCTGTGTTGGCCCTAATAAAGGATTAAGCAGTTCAAAAATGGAATTGAAAATGAAAAAGGAAAAAAGAAAAAAGTTCCAGAGAGACAGGAAAGGTGACGTGGGTGACTGTTAATAATTGTTATATTGTAGGTGCTACAACAGAAAACTCAATAATGTTTTATTCTTTAGATTATTGTAGAACCAGTTCTGAGCAGCAACTTTTCCTTTTTTTCTGGAATATATTCCTTGTCCTCCAGGGGGCATTGCACTAACATATAAAAAATAAATCTAGAAACTTGGTGGTGTAAAAATTCTTAACTTAAAAGTTGAGTGTAACTTAAATAGGTAGGAGAGGTTTAGTGTAAATTAGGACTGGAGTCTCTTCTTAGGGTTTATGCTCTGTGAGGAAATGATTTAATTAACCTGTGGTTTTAGTTTGATAGTTTGATACTAATAATGACTGCAGATGTGTCATTTTTTTATGTGAAAGGTTAAGGGTACCCTGGTCCTTAATGCAGTCATAATCATTACTGTAGCACATTCACATACTGTAAGCATAAGTATTTTAAAGAAACAGGCTACTGAAGCTTTTATGGTAGGCTTCCAATAAAACCCATGAAGTTATATACATTTTATGAGGTGCATGCCAGTTGAGATCTTTATTATTAATCTTAAAAAAAAAATTTAAGAAAAAAAATGTAAAGTACTATTATTGGTCTCTGAGAAAACTCAGCAATGTTATGTTTTGTGAGTAGGTTTACTGTACTGAAAGTGAATGGTGTTACTGGTTATTCTGCATTCAGATGCATATGACATGAAGAAGGATTTCATTACAAATTAATTTCTTCACTTATTTCAGAATGCTAATGATTTTAATGCCCTCCAGCTAAAATGATCGGCAAGTAGACATATACGACAGCTTTCAAGCAATATGTATACCTTTTACTTTTTTTTGATTGTTTCTGCAAACCTGCAAAACAACAACAACAACAACAACAACAACAACAACAATAATAATAATAATAATAATAGATTTAGATGGTTAATGTCTTTGTAATCTACCAATATTTTGTTATTTTATTATTGTTTTTAAAAAAAAACTTTTTTCTTATTTTTTTATATTCACATTAAACCTCCAGTTTCCTCCTCAGCATTTGTTAACACACACTTGGGGAAAAAACAAGTCTCACAAAAGAGGCTTAAGAGAAGGCCTTCTGGTCCATTTTACTAGAGCGGTGAGTAACAAATAAGGGTCATTGTCATGGAACGTTAAACCTGGTTTATTTTAATGGCAACTTCAGAGAGCTCACACTGCAAGGTCAGTCAGAGCTTAAACGACCGTCGAACCTTTGGCATGTGACCGAGAAATGCAGGAGTGTGTTGTGGAATGTTGGCACTCTTTAAAATAAGACCTTGGCCTTCGTGGTTATCATAAATGAATATGTGAAATGTGATCTTGTTAAAAGCATATATGTTTTAATTACTGGTTTGAACAAAAACTAATTATTTTAATAATGGATTCTATAATAATTAAAAAAAAAGGAAATAATGTTCTTTTTCCATCCTTCTCTTTATATCTCCCTTTCATAGCAGTGGTCTTTACAGCCCAAAAAATATAACTGCCAGTACTTATTGTCCTCTGAAGACTGGTGTGAAGATGATGGCAGGTTTAAATTTCAGAAAGGGGAAAACAAGAAAAGTAGTACAATACAAACTTCAAAAATAATTTTGAAGTAAAAGCTTGGGACTTCACGCTGGAAGAAAAAAAACCACTAGGGGACACTAAAGGGCCTCATTTAGGCTCATTCACAGAGTAATCCCTGTAAAGATTTTGAACTTGACTGTCCATGTAAGGAGAATGTGTTTGTTTGAGCCAAAACCTTTTTTTTTTCCTCCATGTATGTGGAATTACACATTGCTATTTGCTCTAAATGAAAATCCTTGGATTGTGCTGGATATGTGGCTGGAGGAGGTCCAGCACAAACCAAAGTTATATGAAACTCATTCCTCTAAGGGCAAGAAAATAAACCAGTGATTGCTTTAATTAGTGAAACTGGCATTAAAAATTCATAAAGACAAAATGTAGTCTATATCAGCAATGGTAATTTCTCTGCAGCAGCTAAGGACACTTTATGTTTCCTCACATTTACTTGGCCATTACATTTAGCTCTCAGAATAGTTCGCTACCAGAATTTAGAGTCTTGTGGAATGCAGTGCACATGTATAAGTATATGCAAGAAAATATGATATAAATGCAACAATGTGTTATAATAACAACAATAACAATAACAACAACAACAACAATAATAATAATAATAATAATAATAATGATAATAATAATTAGACTATTTCCAGAGTTTTCAGCCAAAACAACTTGCTAATAGTGGCAACACTAAATTACAGGCTCCTTAGTTGCTTAACATTTAATGGTTTTAACGGTGTTTTAAGTTATTGTTTAATGCTATTCATTCATTCCTTCATTTTCTATGCCGCTTAATCCTAATTAAGGTTGCGTGGGAGGCTGGCGCCCATCTCAGCCAACTCTGGGTGAGGGCGGGGTACACCATGGACAGTTCACCAGGCCAACACAGGGCCAACACACACCCTCACACACACACACACACACACACACACACACACACAATCTCTCTTTCTCTCTCTCTCTCTCTCTCTCTCTCTCTCTCTCTCTCTCTCTCTCTCTCTCTCTCTCAGGCCTAAGGGTAATTTGGAGCAGCCAATTAGCACACTGTGCATGTTTTTGGACTGTGGGAGGAAACCGGAGTGGCCGGAGTTAGACTGTACAGTAAAGTTGTACAGTCTAATTTAAATCAAATCAAGAAAAAGATATTGTCATATAGATTAAAAATGATTAACAAATTATCAGTTGTAAAAACCAAAGCAGTGATCAAGAAGATTACTCAAGTCAGTCAATAAGCTCTGGTGAAAAAAAAAACCCTACCTGATCAATTATTGTATAAATAATACTTTCACACATTTCCATTTCCATCCCTTCATCCAATTTCTGTATTGCTTATCTGTAAGGATTGCAAGGATGATTCGCTGAAGAGGAAACTGATACTCACACCTATTGATAATTTAGAGTAGCCAGTTGATGTAATGCGCATGTTTTTGGACATCCAGAAGAAACTGGAACAACTGGAGGAACCCCCATGTAAGCACAGGGTGAACATGCAAATTTCACACAGAAATGCTTTACATGGCCACTGGATTTAAATCAGGTACTCTCTTATTTTGAGGCTTCAGTGCTAACCACTGGGCCACCGGCACTTAGATTTTAACCAACTAATAAAAAAATGTCTGAACGGAATGCTAAAGGAATCTTTATGCAGAAGTGAACACCACCACTGTTATACAGAGCAAGTACAGAAAGCCAACGTTAGATGGCTGTACATGTGGCACCTACGTTGGGGGTTCAGTAGGGGGTTCAATAGCTTGCTAGGTTTTACCTTTATTGTTAGCTATCTAGCAAACATTATCCTAAATATTAGCCTACCCTACCCGTAGAAAATTTATATGATCCTACGTTTAATACAGAATCTGAATGAATCAAAAATTATCATTTCATTAATTTATTTATATAAACATTTAAACTAAAGATGCGTAATTGGGCCATGGAGGCTCTTCTGTCTCAACTGTTACTGACATTTTAGCAGCTTTTTTTACTGGGTCTCAAAAAATTATTTAAAATATGAACATACACCCCCAGTGCAGCTAACTGGGTTATCAAATGCCGGCCATGTCTCTCACTGTCTGTGGTGAGAGGCATGTAAAGAGTAGGCTGCATTGCCGTCAGTGTGTTTCTGCCCTGCGATGGCCTGGCGAGCTGTCCAGGGTGTACTCTGCCCTTGCCCAGAGTCAGCTGAGATGGGTGCAAGCCTCCCCCTGACCCTAATTAGGAATAAGCGGTTCAGAAAATGAATGAACAAATGAATGAACATACACTATTTTAACTGGCTTACCGTAAAAAAGTAAAAGTTCTGTAATGTAATTACACACAAAAAGGTCCATAACAATGAAGCATTTACTCAAGACCTATACAGGGAGTACATGTAACTTTTCACCCCTGTCTAGAACACATTTGTCATGGTGATATATTATCTGAGACACATTTTTGCAAAAATTAGACAGGAGTATTTTTAATTTGTTTTATTTTTTTATAAGTCTCAGTAGAAATAAAGCACAGTCTATGCACAGGACTGTTTAGGAAACCGTAGCAAAGTGTTTCAAACGTGACATTGTTTAGGTCTCCTTTCCAGCCATGAAAGCACAAATGTCTCCACTGAAAAACCCAAATTTAATCTGCACTCCTCTAAATAGGGAGCACTGTTGTCCTCCAGAGGGTATGCAGTTTTTAAAACCCCTATGACTAAACAAATTGGAGCCTGACCTCTTACTCTGGTGCTCTACTTACTTGTGACAGGTGTATAAATTATTATGCAGCCTCCCTGGCCTTTATGCATCCAGCACTCTGGGCCTCTTTGTGAAGTGTTCCTAGACATGAAGGACTGTGACCTTTAACTCCTGCCTCTCATATTTATTTCCCTCTTCCCCACTCACATACTCAGCAACCTACCCTCTGCCCACTAGGCTATGGCCTCCACCCAGCTAAGTATCTGATTTATTTGTGCGGCACTCGCTACGGTACTGGCTCTTTGACCTTCTGTATTGTGTGGCGATAAAGGTGTAGAGAGAGAGTGAGAGGGAACGGCCCTAGCCCTAGGACATGCGTATCGCCTAAAAGGAGAGCAGGGAGAGGACATTCACCTCATTACACACACACACACACACACACACACACACAAACATTATCCACCTTACAAACTCAAGATAATACCAATTAAAAATGTAAAACTAATTGTTTATTTTAGTTTGCTTGTTTCTTAGGCTTCCAGGTAGTACATACTACAACAGTTATTAGTTATTTAAATATACCATTTGTCCACAAAGTATGGTACATGAAGCAAAGCCTTAGGTCTGTGGCTTTTAAAATTTTGTTTCAGTGGTGGAAACATAAACCCTATTTTATCATCTGTAATGACAATAAAAAAATAAGAGCCAATGCGTGGACAGTTTAAAAAAAAAAAACTTGTACCAATTTGTGGATGGTTTGTAATATGTGATTAAAGCTAAAGGGATTCCTGAATTTAAAATGCTTGTTAGAGCTCCTGATATACAGCCATTGGACCTTCTCTGGTTCAACCCTTTGGAGAAACTATAGAACTTAAGTTTCTCTGTAAAAGTCTGTATTATTATTACATCATTTTTTTCACCCATAAAATAGCTATATTATTCTTACATAAAGCTTACATACATGTCTTTGTTGTTGGTTTTTCATCTTTCATTCTACTTTTTTTTTATCTAATACTCTCATATTGCTGTTCCTCTAAACCCAAGAGATCTTCCTTCCTTTTTATCCTCTGAAAGGACGGATGACATATGGGTGTGGTGGGACATGACTTGCTTCCACTGTCTATCTGTCAAGGTATCAAGAAATGTCCCACACGTAAGCACTCACAACTCCATCTCCTCTCGCCTGCTGATATTTCAGTTACTCTTTGTTGACTTGGCACCATTTGTGACTGGCTAAGATCAATGGCAGTGGGTCTCTTTTGTAAGAGCTGTGAAACTGCTGGCAGAGGAACATGAGAAGCGAGGGAGGTGAGGAGAGAAAGGTGAGAGCATGGGGACGTCTCGTTACGCCACTCCCCCTTTTGTCCTATCTCATCTCACGCTCTGGACGAGCAGACCTCCGAGACTGCCACTTGAAAAAATACCGCCTTTCCTAATCAACACTCATCTCTGTAACCTCTGCCTCACCTCTCTTCCACAAACTGTGTTTCACACCTCTTCCATTATAACTTGGCTACGCAGCGGGACTACACCATTTGCCCTACCTGTAGTGAGCTGTCCAGGGCATGGAGGACCTTCAAACCGAGTGTCCCCGGTGTACTTCACACCTGCAGTGTATCAGTTCTTCATTGTAAGTACTAAAGTACCCAAGTTCTCCTGTAATAGGTGGTCTCACATTAGATTTATTAGCCTCACGAGGACACGTACTTCAGATTGATTGGCAATCGTCAAGAAAATTAGCAAAAAATAAATAAAAATAAAAAACAATGTTAAAAAATGAATTAAATAAATAATAAATAATGAAAATAAATAAATAACAATGTATAGTGTTAAAACTGATGCAGTTTTCATCTTGGATATCTAGGATAGTCCTGTTTTGTTTCAAATTTAAATAAAGTGGTACATATATGTTCCACAAAACATGTCTTTAACCATGTGATTCCGAGAAACTTGGATATCTGCCAGGGGTGTCATACAGTGTCTCAGTATATCCAACCTCGATCCTTCCCCTTGGGATGGCACCAGTTCTGAATGAGATCCACCCTGGTGGATAACGAGATGTGTGCATACATCCAGAGTTCCATACATAACTAGCATTGTCTTTCACCTATCCAAATCTCCAGTGGTGAGGTGAAACAGCTAAATAATATATGCAAACAATGTGGTGAGGAGCAGAGCTTCTCTAAAATGTGTTCAAACAGGACCCCCACTCACAAATCATAGGGAAGGCCAGTTCTAACTTTGCTGGACCCAAGTTCAAAATGCAGGATGATGTCCAGTTGGCAGCAGCATAGACTTCCACCTCGAATAATCGACATGAGGAAGAGAAGTTCCTCATAGAGTGGCAGATAACATGTTTTTTTTTAATGGAAGGCTCCAATTCCAAATTACTGATTTTTAAGTTCCAAGATATTAGCACAAGCTCACTCCAAAGTCTTCTAGCTTTAAATACATGAAAGAGGAGCTTATGGCCAGAGCAACAAGCAGGTCTCAGATGTATTCATTTCCATTAAGCAAGTGGAATAAGCACATACAGGGGATCCTCGGTGCCACAAGGGTTCTTGCTGGCTTGTGTGGGACATCGAAACGTATAATGGCAACAGTTCAGAAAGAAAACGCAGAATCAACAAGAGGGTTGAAGGATCACCCATCCTAAAAATACTTGTATACTCAATCAGGTGTAACAAATCATCTTCTCCAGTGCACTCCAAGCTAACCAGCTTCCACCTATGATCAATTCTAATCATTTTGATTAGTTCAGCATAAAAAACTGCTATTCCTAGAGCATTCCAGTGTTTACAAGTGTAACTGAAAGCAAACAATCAACTATGGGTAGCAAGGCACTGTGAAAAGATCTCAGGGAAAAGATGTGGATTCTTTTCTCTATGCACTACATTTGGAGTTCACTTACCCCATGACTAAATGTTCTAATGACACTATGGTACTGGCAGGCTTGAGGAACATTTTAAAAAGGATTTAACACTGATAAAAATCTTCAGTGTTACACTGTAGAAAAAAAAGGTGAAACTGAATCCAGAGCGCAGGTACTCCACTGCTTTTGGAAGTGTGACAAATATATACAAATGCTCAACTGTCTGTAGCATCTCCAAAGTGCTGTCCTGCTCTCATTGTGTTTTGTTTGTCAAACAGAGAGAAGGAGAGATTTCATCCGGTCTGGACAGCTTTATATGTTTTCTCCAGACATTCAGACTTCACACAGAACCAGATGAACAAGCGATTTCCTGTCCAGTCCAGCAGAAAACTCAACCACCTGTTCAGTATAAATGATATCTGATGAAGGCCGAGTGGCTTGTTTTGCACCAAACGTTGACGCTCTAGTTACTTTTTATCCCCCATGTACACATTGCCAGAACAGCAAGAACGCGATCAGAGGAAATGAGACTCCTGTAGGTTTGGGAAAAAGGAGCACAGCAAGAGATTTGAATGTCTGACATTTCCTCACAGATCGGACATGGTGGAGATGCCTCATGTCTGGATGGTGATGAGAGGGAGAGAGAAAGTGACAAAGAAAAATTAGCATAATATTTACATAATAAAAGCTGGATAAGTAGCCTTGTTTGATTTTTAATATTTGATTGTGTGGATGCTAATATTTGATTGTGTGGATGCAAACCAGATTTTAAAATAGGATCCATTTAATCCCACTGGTCACACTAACTAAAATTATGCTTTGTGTTTTTAAAAGTATATTTTTTATAGTGTTTTATTTTATTATTTTTAAAAATTTTTTTATTGAAATGTAGAATTTGTTTTGTCTTTATTTCATACAAATATTTTGACGAGTAATGTAATTAATCACACACAAACTATTTACATTCATTCTAAATGTATGCCATGTGGTAATACAGAATTCAATAGCAAGTACTGTATTGTGCAAGTTAAAATTATTATTTTTGGTATATTATTGATATTTAAATTACAGACCCAAAATAAAAGCTGTCACATAAACATCAGTAATTGTGAGCTTTGGGATAACACAGCGGCTCATACGAAACACTATTAGGATCATGTTTTTAAATTTAAATTAAAATATGAAATGGCTTTTCAAAAATTTCTAAACACCTGGTTCAAATGGATTAACTGATGTAAATATTGACTCCAGAATCAACAATCTTATAATTTAATCTATTAAAAAAAAAAGAAATAAATAGATAGATAGATAAATAGACAAATAAATAAATAAATAGAAATTTGTGACCATACTCTGAGAGCCCCAGTTATAGATTAATGGAAATGTTTTGTTTGCATGGATGTCCAGCATCAGTGATAAACTTGAATTCTACCAGATAAGAATAGTTATGTATGAGAGATGAATCCTGGTTATGGAATAGCCGTAGCCTGTAGAAAAGCATTTAACCTTAAAAATAACGGCTTGCATGCAGCAAATAATAATTTACACCAAATGTGCTTTGCTCAAATCAAAAGTCATAAAATATAGCAAAAGCCAGACGGATGCTGTTGAGCGGCTGTTGCTCATCCTGCGTGCGAATATGAGTGTGTGTGTGTGAGTGTGTATGAATGAAACTTGTATCCGAGGTCAGCAGGTTCCCTTTTGTCCTCCCCCGCAATCTCTCAACTTGGAACTTGAGTGTTGAACCAGACCCTCTCCTCCCTCCCTCATTCTGCTTTGAAGTCACACCGCAGATGCTACTCTCCCCTCTCTCTCTCTCTCTCTCTCTCTCTCTCTCCTGATGACAAGAGACACTGCTCTATTTTCACGTGAAATGGCATAAAATGTGTGTCACACTATTCCCCCCCTTCCCACTTCTATCATTATGACATTGCGGTTGAGCACAATACATTTTCTTTGTGCTGTGTTATACTAATGCGCTTGCGGTAGGATCTGTCAGCTTTGTTTGTATTGAGGCTTTGTAAGAGAGCCCATTGACATTCTTCATTCCTCAGGCTGGAGGGGCACCTTTAAAGGTCACATTTGATTATAATAGCCAAGGCTATAGGTTGACGCTGAAGGGACCAAGCATTTGTCTTGCTGAAAACTGTCCAGAAATGGGTAAATAATGATGTTTCCACCAGAGCAGAAAAAAGTACCAAGAAACTGTACTGTATGTACTGTGTGAAAATCCCAATACATTCAAAGTGGCAATTCAACCTAAATGAATCAGAAAATATCTACATTGAAGCATATTTATACAAGAGTTCAGGAGTAAATACTAACAGTAGAAATACTTTTAATTGATGAAAAATAACTGATCACTAGTTCATCATGGCTGACTCTACACAACTAGTTCTCTAAGCACTCAGTTATAAGGAAAATATTATGCCAGCTAAAAAACAAAATAAAATTTGTCTCACTAATGTAAAAATAACCATTTTAGGATTAATCTTCAGGCAGTAACAATAAAAAAACATAACTTAAGTACCTAGCTAATTAAAAAAACTAATTTACAAATTTTTGCGGGCAAGGTGCTGGATTACTGATCCCAAGGTCGGGGGTTCAAGCCCCACTATCAACGGGTTGTCACTGCTGTCCCCCCAGT
>JAQMYF010000017.1:7254240-7274547 GCA_030014195.1 Neosilurus mollespiculum
GAGTCGGCTGAGATGGGCGCCAGCCTCCCCACGACCCTAATTAGGATTAAGCGGTTCAGAAAATGACATGACATTTACAAATTTTTGCGAGCTAGCTAAATAAAAGTTAAGTTTTAAAATTGATGGTGAATTTTAAGGGTGATAATTTAAATTTTACAGTGTGGAAAAGTCCTATAGGACCTGTCAATTTAAACCAAAAAAGAATATTTTACTAAAAATAAAGAAAAGACAAACAAGGAAAAATTGTGTGGCATGATTGAAAGAATATAAAAATTAAAATGTAAGAGGTAAAACACACTTACAGATTTATGTTATTTCTCTTAGAAATGTTCTTATTTAGGTCTATTCAATTCAAAAAGTGTGCATACAGTGACACAAATCCAGTAAGTCTGTAAATCCATGAGAGCACAAATCCAGTTGCTTACTGAAGGTATTTTCCACTCCTAGTTTCTACTGTCACATTTCTTGATTTCAAATCAGGAAATATCTCATTCTCAAAATATGGAATATTGCATCATATCTTTTCTGTTGATCTGAGAGGGTTGAGTGGCTTTAATTAGAAAAATGATTAACATATTTGAGATTTGAGTCACATACATTTCCTAAAGTGTAAGGGGGAAAATGCTTGTAGATTTACACTGCTAGAAGATAAACTGCTTCCTTTTTTTATTTGTGGCTGATTTTTTTTCTTCTTTTCATCCAGTGTCACAATCCATGGCAAGGCCATTCTCAAGTCCATGTCCAAGTATACAATGGAGCTGAGAGGGTGTGTGGGAGTTTGTGTTGGTTTAAGGGGGTTGATAGTGCACTGTGTGTAACTGGAGAGCGATGACCTTGGACACGCAGCCGTATCTGAAGGGAATCAAGGCCTAAAACAGTGGCCTCTCTCATGCAAACACACATTGCACAGACTCTGCACACATACCAGTGGAGGTTATCGGGACATCTCTGGCGCTTCTCTTGACCACTCTAGTGCCGCTTGACCTCTCACCTTCACGCATACGTTTCTACCTCGAATTCGGTTCCTCTAATGGAAGCCTGCTTTCCTGTATATTCTCTCTAAGTGATGTGAAGATATCCAGGTTCCTCCCCTCTTTTTTGTTTTTAAAGATAGATGCTGTTGCTGATGTATTTTTGGGGTGTCCTGCTATGTCTGAAATTCCACAGGCTTAATAAATTCCTGACACATGGCCTGACACAATCCTGATGACCCACTCTTGACTTGGCTCATCTCTTCCTGGCTATGCTGTTTGCATTCTCAGAGAAAGATCTGCCCGTAAAGTAGGGAGGGATGTGGCAGTGCTGCCTGGAAGCCACACGATTCTCATTAGATGTTTGTTTGCATGTTTGTGGTCTCTTTTCATTTCTTAAGTCCAGTCATCCTGGATCAAGTCACTAAAAAGAGCCAGGAAGGCATGGGAACTGTTCAGAAAGTGGCGAAATGCATGCCGTTAGAATCTGTTGTAATGTATACAGTAGTATAACTGGTGGTTTCCACTGTATAACCTTTAAAGGGAGTAAGGGAAGTGCACTGATAGCCAGAAACGGTGCACTCAGTCTCTCTGCACTCTGCGTGGGATATGAATGCGAGAGATAAGTATGTGAAGGATGGCGGTTTCTGAATGTCTGCTTCATAAACACAGTGCTATTCAAAGTGGTTTCTTTCTATATATCCCTTTCTTTCAGCTGACACGTTTTCTAATGGCAGCTAGTAGGTTGGATTCAGAGGAATAAGGATGCCATATCTTCCTGATATCTTATTTTTTCATCACTTGCCTTTTCCTCTCTTCCTTAAAGAGCTGAATGCATTCCTGTCATTGCTTGCTGTTATGTAGCACCTCTTAAACTGGATAGCCAGTGGTTATGCTAAGGCATAACACACACACACACACACACACACACACACACACACACACACACACACACATGAGTAAGTAGATCATGTTTAATGACACTGGAAACCACAGCATTGTGTTATAGTGTAGAGACTATAAACAGACCAACATTTTGTGCGAAGCTAGGGCAGGGGTATGTAACTCATTTCAATAGAACTGTTTTATTGAGAGCTCACAGTGTGTTGATGTTACAGGCACTGCCTCACTGAGGAGATGGATGTGATGAGTTTTACTGCAGTACAAACCAAAGGTGACAATCCTTTACCCTTCTTACGTAACCTGTGTTTATGGAAGTTCTGGGTGTTCTGGGAATATGCGCTTAGTTTGTATAAGCATATATTCAACACTCCAGTGCTTGGGAACAGGCACAGTGCCCTCAAGGCACCAATTATCAGTAAAGATCAGTTTCAACTTACACTTAAAATGATGGCATGTTCATCCGTCACCCCTTTTGCATGTTCACCCCTTACTGTGCATATGTTTGCATAGAGAAGATCTAAATAAAAAATAAATATATCCCCCAAATACAAGTGGAACATTTTTAATGGCATGTCCTGTGCAAAGTGTACCCTATGCATGTTCAACCCCATCAATACATCAATATTTAACATAACTATTCTCTTGCCAAAACAGAAATGTAATTACTCATTTCTCAATTTTACACCAATAATGGGGTACAAAAGTGTTTGAGAACTTGCAGAGCCAGTTTGAGTGCAGAGGCAATAATTTCGCTTTTGCAATTGATAATCTCTCTTAATCGCTCTGGATAAGAGCGTCTGCTAAATGCTGTAATTGTAAATGTACTTACCAGTCAAGCAAAAATGTGGCTGTACCTGAATGCGTTTGAAGATTTATCTCCTACCATAGTGACTGCCACCTCTGCCAATGATCTGAGATCTAAATCCTTATTTTCTGTCGTACTTGTTGTGTTCACGTCTTGCTCTACTCCATTCAGACCCAGTTTTGAATGCTCGCAGTTTTTGCGTTGCCATGTTTGACTCTGTTGCTGCTGTAAAATTGTTATGTGATCCAGAGTTTCGGAAAATGATACATCACAGGCTTTTGTGAATACAACCCGCAAAATTCAAGTCAGTAAGCTGGTATCCCTTAGGTTTTTTTGTTTACATTGCTTAGCTCTTATTTGGAGAGAAAAAAAATCATGATATCTTGCATTTCAAAGTGTTCTGATGTTTTGATATTTAGTTGATTTTAACATATATAATTTTGCAAATATATTTTTTGTTGTTCAGGACATACCTTTATGAGCATAATTCTAATCAGACATAATGGATGTGCCTCATACAACAGCTCCTTCATTCAAATGACTGACTGAATGGTTGAATAAGAGTTGCATGAAAATAAAATGTTTGTAACATTAACACATTTTTAACTCATTATTTCATCAAAAGGAAGTATAGGTGTATAATATGAAAAAAAAACAACAATTATTTCTGCACAATAATTTAAAAAAACAAACTACACTCAGGTTTCCATTTTCTATCTTCAGAAGGAAGTTTTCTAACTTTTTCACTCATTGACCCAAAAGTAAAAACATGATATCATGTAAGCCTCCACATATCATATGTTTAAAAAAAAAAGTGCAGTGGTTAGCACATCCGCCGCACAACAAGAAGGCCTGGGTTCGATACCCAGGCTCGGGTGTTTCAGTGTGTTTTTGTGGGTTTTCTCTGGGTACTCCGGTTTCCTCCCACAGTAAAAAAACATGCATAGTAGGCCAATTGGCTGTTCCAAATCACCCCTAGGTGTGAGTGTGAATGGTTGAGTGTTGGCCCTGTGATGGCATTGTGAGCTGTCCAGGGTGTACCCCACCCTTGTCGAGTGAAATGGGCACCAGCCTCCCCGTGACCCTAACTGGGATTAAATGGCTTAGAAAATGAATGAATGTGTGCTGACATCCACTTTTTACCATTTAAAACTTTTTTATATTTTATACATATAATTATTTTATATTATGTACTGACTAAGTTTAACAAGATCAGCTTCCTATCAGTAGAGACATCTGTAGGGAGCATTGCTTTTAGGCAGTGCCTAAATCTTTATTTTAACATTATAAGAAACCAAATAAGATTCTGAAACTTATTATAGACTTTTTTTGCAGATAAATGCAACTTATTTGCCTACAGAATAAAGAATTTAAGATATCGCTACAGAAAATTGGGTGTCATTTTTTGCAGTGAAAACTAAAAACGTGGAAAATCTGTGAAACCTAACACTCTTCCTCATTCATTCATGTTTGTGTTTCATTTCTGTAAGGGATTTGCAAGAGAAAAGGTTGCTCACCTTCATAAATCAAGAAGTGGGTGTAGAAAAGAGCTACATTCCTGAGAATACCTATTACTGCCATCAGGGCAACAACAAAGAAGCCTTTATGTACAGTGTGTAGAATGGTTTAAGAGAAAGACTCCTCACCAGTGGAGAATTGCATGTTTTGGACAATTGCATCTTGAATGCAATGACAGGAATCCCTTCAAGTTTCTGAAGTTACAATAAATCACTGCTTCTGTGTCAGTGGGTTATCTGGAAGTCTCATGTCTACTCTCAAATAACATGAAAGCGCCTAGAGTTTGATTTTACTGGAGCCAGGTTAAAAATCCAGACTAAAACGGTCACTTTGATACTACCAGTTTAGGATTATTCACTTCTTACTATTCAAGCAATAAATACAAACAGTACATTTTCCATCACTTTCCAAACTTTTCCATAGATAAACAAACAAACAAACAAAAATTCTCGACAGCACTCTTTTATTGGTGCAAATAAAAGCTGATAAAAAAGCCCAGGACACATCAAACTGCACTTCAGTTAACAGCCATGCCCATGCAACACACCGCATTACCAGCACCAGTGCATTTTAGGCTACACAGCTAACAGATAAATGTAAATTAACTTATATTATATGATAAATTAATAAATATATTTAGAGCTCTGTACTATTTCATCCCATGCATTTTAAGAAGCTAATTAAGTGCCTTTTTAAACACATTTAAGCATGCAGTACCTCTATATCATAAAGGGAAAGGATGCATAGTGTCTAGACATTGAATATCAGTCTTTGTGGAAAAACCTTATTGGTATATTTTTCATCAAAATTGAGTTAGGACCATTTTTGGACTTACTAGGTTTTACCCCTTCTTAAGCTACATTAAAATAGCTAAAATATCCAAAAATGTCCAAGATATCGATCATGAAGGAGCTAGCAAAGCCTTACTTTTAACTAATGACTATCAGCAGCCTATCTGGTTAAGTTATTTAGGTCATGCGATTTGCATAGAACATGGCAGCTGACCCTCTGCTGTGGTCTGGAAAATCCTATTAAGTCACATCTTTGTCTGTTAGAGAAGAAGGGGGGGGGGGGGGGGTGAATATTCAACCGTGGCTCCTTTAAGGAGGAAATAATTAAATAAGTCTTCCCTCCATTTCCCAAATTCGGTCTGGAACAGAAGAAGGAAAGTTTAACACTGAGTTGTCAGCTTGCCTCCTTTCACTAGCTGATTTCCGTGTTCATTTGTGTCACCTGATTCATTAGTTTAAATATGTGCAAGCACCTCTGCAGTGTGAGAACCAAAATCCATTCATCCATTCATTTTCTGAACCTAATCCTAATTAGGGTCGTGGTGGAGGCTGGCGCCCATCTCAGCCAACTCTGGGTGAGGGCAGAGTACACCCTGGACAGCTCGCCAGGCCATCGCAGAAGACCCAAAATAAAAACCTAAAATTTAACCACTTAAAATGTAAGTGTTTAATGTAGAAAAAAAGATATCTCCACACTACATAAAGTGTAAATCTGTGCATTCAGCTCAGTTCTTTTAGTTACCCAAAGGAACTGAGTTTTTTTTTTTTTTTTTCAATAAACATGGACCATTGTGACCCCTTCCATCTTAAGGTTTTGCTTGCTTTCAGAAAATTCAGAAATCATGTTGCATGCCTACAGGGCTCTGCTCAGTAGCTCTGCAAATATATAGGAAAAATGTGCAACACCTGGGTGGCATGGTGGCATAGGGTAGCATGTCTGTCTCACAAGAAGAAGGTTGTGGGTTTGAGTCCCGGCCTTGGCAAGGACAATTTTATGTGGAGTTTGCATGTTTCCACGTGCTCATGTAGGGATTTCCTCTAGCTATGCCAGTTTCCTTCCACAGTCCAAAGACATGCACATTAGGCTAACTGGTTGCTCCAAATTGCCCCTATGTGTGAGTGAGTGTTGGCTCTGCAGTGGACTGGTAAGCTGCTGAGGGACCACAGTCACCTGAGATAGGCTCCAGCCTCCCTGTGACCCTCGTAGAATTAAACAGTTTAGCAAATGACTGAATGAATGTACCAGACCTGAGCTATACTGCTGTGATAATAAATAATCTGTTTAAATGTCAGTATTGATTGTCAATAAGTAGATCTTCTTCTCATCCTGTCTTTTATCCAGCTGTTTTCTTCTCTGTATAATTTTCACATCTTACAGCCTGCATAGTTCATGCTTTTCTATTATTTCTACTACAGAATTTCTTCTACAAACTACACCAATGTTTTTGTGTTGAGGTATAAAACTTTGGAGGTCATAAAATGCCAAAGGGAATCAATCATGCCATGTTCATCTGCTTTTACAAGGTTAACATTTATAACAACGGCACACAGAACAGAACAAGACTTGTTGGAAACATGAACAACTGAGTCTGTTGTTCACTGGTTGGGCAACTGCATGCCATGTTGCCTCTGGAAGTCTGTTTAAGGTGACAGAATAGTGTTGGACAGTCTCAGGTATACAGTAAATATTCAAGGCTTAAAACAATTGCTTTTCAGTATGTTGTCAGTCATTATTTCACGTCAGCATCCCTTTCTCTATTATGCTATGGGTAAAGGAAATAGTTAGGCAATATTCAAATAAAAACATTTTAAATACCTAAAAAAAGAAGAAAAGAAAGAAAGAAATGAAAAATTAAGTATGGTCATACACAGTGTTCTTGTGTAAACTTTGAATAAGGTTTCAGCACAATACACCTCTTTGGATCTTTAAGCACCAAAAAAGAGCCTTGATTACAATTTATTTCATTCATTGTATTCATTACAATGCATTGAAATTTGACGCCAATCATGGTAGAACGTGGGAAGAGTGCAGTTGAGCTTGACAGACCTTAACAGAGTGTAACAGAGCGTAACAGACCTTGATGTGCCATCATATGGGATCTTGATGAACATGGCAACAGGATTCCTTCAAGTTTCATTTCCTGGATGCAAGCTGTCTTCTTTTGTATACTCCTATCATGCTCCAAGCATAAATAGAGAAGCTCTGCGCTTTTTTAATCGTGGAGATCATGGACATCGTGCCCCAGTGTAAACCCAGGGTAAAATAGTTTTCCTCCACAGGAAAATTTTCAGGATGGGCAACCTTCCCCTTGTTTCTTCACAACAAGCTTGCTTGCTTGATTTTTTCTGTCAGTTTGAAGACTTCACAAACTGCCGTGGTATAAAATAACAATTATTTGTCAAAGGTGAGGTGGATATTCCATTCACTGGACTGAAGAGTCCGCAACATCCACTTTGCCTTTGGCACATAATTGGTAATAATGCTGAACTAATGAACCCATTAGATTGATCACGCAAAGAATTGTCTGCAAAGAACCTATCAATCATTTTATACTAATAATGCTATAATTTTCAATTATAGTACTTAAAACCAAGCACCACTTAACTATATAATTTCGTGTAAAGTAATGAAAACAATTAGATGATTAGTCAAGCATTCGCCCTAACAGTTCCAGCTTGGTGAAGAGGGAGAGTGAAAATGGTCAGTGACTAAAATGCTTGTGTATATTACACGTTTATATATTTTCTCCAAAGTCCCTCCACTGACTGCCAGACTGAATTGAAAACTTCAGATGATTAACATAATAGATGGTATGAGTCACAGATTTATGCAGCAGAAAAGTTGTAATAATTAAGGTAAGATAACAAAACAATGGAAACATACGTTCTGCATGTGACTGGGTGTATGGTGGGTGCTTTCACTTTTTCTCTCTCTCTCTTTTTTTAAATGTAATTATTAAGCCATCATATAGGAAAAGCACATAAAATTCAAGAAACACTTGATGGAAATGCACCGATATGAGAATTTTTAATGATTTTCTCCAAGGACTTGCTAGTGTGAAAGTAACACCCCATTTAAGCTGCAAAAAAAAAACAAAAAAAAAAACATGTCCAGCTGCATGACTCCTCGTGGTGTGTAGTTAGCAAAGATTCATAAATACGTCGGGCCCCGCTGCATTCCAGTGCTGCCCTGGCTAACAAATTGGATGCGGTTGATGGCGATTGGTACTGCTCTTACTTTGTCTGTGCATGTGTGAAGTGTGCACAGGAAATGAACAAAAGCTGAATGCAATTTATTAAAAGGATTTTGCTTTTTATCAGGTGAACAAGTTCACTGACACTTTGCTTTTGATTATGGGAATGTTTTCTGTGAGCAGAGTGCTGCATGGCACTTTAGTGAAATATCTAGCTGCATGGTGATTGTGAGCACTGAATCTCCCTTAAACCTGGGAGTGAAAACAATCTTTATCTACAACAAGCTTTTATAAAATGTCCTGCAACTAAAGAAACTAACATATGATTTAGACATCAGAGAAGCATCATGACTTGGACACTTCCATTCAATATCGTCTGCATTAAAGTGAGACGTTTTAAATTTAGAGGCTTCATTTCGGAAGCTTTTCTTTTTTAGGAGCACATCTTTCATTAAACACTAAACGTACATCTGTTCATATCCTGATGATGTGACATGAAAGATGGCTTGTGTCATCAAGTTTAGAGAAATCTTAGATCACTGATCTGTTAAGTGCTATAGAGCATTATGATCACACTACCTTGGACTTTCATGACATAAGATGACAGATGAATAGGTTCATGAATGGGATGTTCGTAAAAACAAACCTACAGTCTGCAGTTGACCCATGATGACTTAGGAGGGCTCCACTGTTCTCTTCTTCCTTTCATGTAAACACAATGCTTGAAGTTGTTATTTGTGCCTATATGCCTCTTTGTCTCATGTCTGTGCAGGTGTTAAGTACTTTAAAAACTGAATATGTGAAAAAATATATCTATATATATATTTAGTGTATTTGTTTGATTATTGTTTTCTTCTACTTTTGGTGTTTTATATTGTGAGCTCATCCTTTTGGGCCTAGTCTCAGTCAGAGGATATGTTATTGTCACTCTTTAGCACCCTAGCTCCATTCAGGTTAATTTACACTGCTCATGTGTCTGAAGATTTTGTATCACTTGCATTTTGCTACACAGTTTGTATATACTCAGAATTTAGTTTGTGTGTGATTGGAGCTTGTGTAAGAGGCACATATTTCTATAAATTTACCTTTGGGGATATTCAAAAGGACTAAACATAGAACTTGTGATGCCATCCCAGTTTGTGAAGTAATGCGTAACCCCCCCAAAAAATGTCAACCTCTAACACATACATCCATCCACCCATCTTCCATCTGATTGTTTTCCTTGTCAGGATCACAGTGGATCCAATGTCTATCACGGGAAATCTGGGAGTGAGAGTACATATGGTTGGTACTCCATCACAGAGTACACCACACCTAAAGGAATTTAATGTAGCCAATCTAATCAAAGTTGGGTTTTGGACAGTGGAAAGAAACCTCTGGAGAACCCTCATAAAAACTGAAAAAACACAATAACCTGAGCTCAAGGTTAAACCAGGGATTCTAGTGCTGTGATGCAGCGATGCTAGACATGAATTGCCCAGCATTGCTTTATGAAAGACTTATGCAGTGCTTATGAATATATAATAAAGGTCCAATGTTCCTGTCAAGGGTCACAAATGTTTAATTTAAGTATAGTTATTAGAGGGTCATGGTTAGGAAACCCAAACATCAAAGAACCAGGTTTTTGGTAAAGATTTTCAATGTCACTTGACTTTGACAATGCAAGAAGGGAGAGGCAGCCTGGTGATAATTGTATGGTTTTCTTCATGCTGAAGAACAAAAGGTCTTGGTATGTTCAAGTTTTCAGTGATGGAAGACAAAGTGCACCAGAAGTGGCTAAGACCTGTACATAGGATTTTGTTTAAGTGGGTTAATAATTAACGACAGCGATGTTGCTTGTGAGAAACACTTAAAACCATATGGCAGAGATAAAACTGTAAAATCTATTTAAAAGTGTGTGCATGCGGTCGTGTTTTTTTTTAGTGTTTCAGAGGATGGGCTAACTGCAGAGCTTAATTTCTTCTCGCAGAATTAAGAAATTATATTAAAATAAATATAAAATCTCCAGCTAACTAGGTCCATGCTAATGCAGCTGTCAGGGTCAGGGGTAAAGCTCGAGTGGGGAGAGGCAGTGTACTGCAGATCAGCAGTAATTCGCATAGCACTGAGCAGCAGCACAACAGCAGCACTGTGCAGCTGCATCGCAAGTAAACCATTCAATTGATGGAAAATAAAGGATGTGATTTGTGACACAGCAAAACAAATGATAGAGCATAATATGAAATTATAAACATTTATATATCGCCAGGTCACAAACCAAATCTTATTTGCACCAGATTTTAGCTCACCCACACTTTTTTTTGGCCTGGCGCAAACAGGTCCGACCCATGAGAGGCACTGCCATGGATTTCTGGCCGCAGATGTTTATGTGCACCAACCAGGATTCTAATCCGTGATCACCAATTGAGAGCTGTGCACCTTGTTGATGCGCCACTCAGGAGACCGAGTTACATTGCTTACTGCATCAAAAATCTGCTCCTTCAAAGCTTCATCTTCACCTTCAAAAACTGCAAAAATAAAATCATCCCCAAACAAGTGAAGGGTATTACTGCAATCCGTTATCTTAGTCTTGTGCTGTGCATGGTCATGATCACGTAACTGGTATGTTCAAAATTGGAGAACAGCTATTGTTTCCTGTCTTTGAAGTTTGTTGGATTTCCTAACCACATCCATCTACTAACTATTATTTGACAAT
Organism: Neosilurus mollespiculum; assembly: GCA_030014195.1. NCBI lineage: Eukaryota > Metazoa > Chordata > Actinopteri > Siluriformes > Plotosidae > Neosilurus > Neosilurus mollespiculum. Next base: position 7,265,118 of record JAQMYF010000017.1, read on the forward strand.
CCTAATCTCCATCACAATAATAAAGCATTTTCTTCCCCCAATCTACACCCTCTAATCAAACCAGCCAGCAGAGATAATAAGGCATTAACTTCTTTAATTAGACAAACTCTTTTGTCTAGTTTATTTACATATGAACAACAAAGAAGGGGAAATAAACAAGCTTTTCTTTTTTTCTTGATAATTAATTATTCTGGCCTCACATGCATAATTATGCATCACATGAGAGGAATTAACCGAATAATTGAATAATATTCTTTCCATCTTTCCACAGAAACCCCCTTGAATAATTATTTATTTAATTTAATTTTAATACCTTTATCATTTCTATGAAATAGACACTTGCATCATGGCAGCTGGCATGTCTGATCCCCAAATTGGGTTTAGTGGGTCTAATAAAGCAGATTAGCAGTTTGACTGAGATGCAAACTAGACTGACACACTGCACTGCTACTGTATGTCAATACCTGCAGCAAACAGTTGTGATATTACCTCCACAGCTGGCCCCTGACACTACGTAACACATTTCTTAGCTCTCGAGTCCTATTATATGTATATGTACAGTGGTGCTTGAATGTTTGTGAACCCTTAATAATTTTATATATTTCTACATAAATATCTACAAAAAACATCATCAGAAGTCCTAAAAGAATAGAAAGAAAATAAATGAGCAAAAATTATTTTACTTGTTCAAATGGAAAATTACCCAATATTACACATGTGTGAGTGGCAAAAGTGTGTGAACCTCTAGGATTAGCAGGTAATTTGAAGGTGAAATTAGAGTCAGACATTTTCAGTCAATAGGATATCAATCAGGTGTGAGTGGGCAACCTGTTTGATTTAAGAGGCGTACTTTAATGAACTGAAAATTTTAGAAAAGTTAATATTAAAAACAACTCACATAGACCTTATAGAAAGCTCTGCAATCCCTAATTGAAATATATTAGCACAGTTGCAATAGTGTTTAAAGATTAAACAATCTCAAACATTTGGAATAACAATAAGATTTCACTGTTTGTTTCTAAATCAAAAGAGCAAGAGCTTATTTCTTTACCCATTATTCATTCATTCATTCATTTTCTGAACCGCTTAATCCTAATTAGGGTCGTGGGGAGGCTGGCGCCCATCTCAGCCAACTCTGGGCGAGGGCAGAGTACACCCTGGACAGCTCGCCAGGCCATCGCAGGTCTTTACCCATTATAATAGAGCAAATGTATTGAAACTTCCAGTATGCAGTGCAGCTACACAATGCAATTGTGCTAAGTTACTGCAAAGACTTGGCTCGGCATTCATTTTCAAAACATTGACATTTACATTTACAGAATGTGGCAGACACCTATCAAGAGCAACTTACATTTTTCTCTCATTTATACAACAGAGCTGTTTTGTTTAAGTGCCTTGCCTAAAGTGTCCAACATTGACAGTTGGTGATTCTGGGGCTTGAACCCCCAACCTTCTAATAAGTAATCTAAAACACTCGGCTCCATACCAGCCAAGGAGCCAATCCTAGCTGACATTGGGCAAGAGGGGGGGTACACCCTGAACAGATCACCTGTCTATCACAGAGCGAACACAGAGTGACAGATAGCCATTCACAGTCATACCTACTGGCAATTTAGTGTAGGCAGTTAATGTGATAGACATGTTTTGGACTGTGGGAAGAAGCCAAAGCACTAGACCGAATGTACATAGGTATGGGGAAAACATGCAAAGTTTATATAGAAAGACTCCAGTTGAACAGCAGGTTCGAACGCAGAACCTGTTTGCTGTGAGGTGACAATGCTAACCCATTATGGTGCTGATGGAAGTATTAGCTTAAAGGGTGAAGCTTTGATAGCTGGATTTAAAGTAACTGTTCTAATGCCAAAGTGCTGCCACATCATTCTCATCAGGTATAGATGATTCCCACTGGTGACCCCTATCAGCAAGTAGTCAAATTCAAACTCAAACTCAAATTGAGGGTATGTAGTAGAACCAAATATTGTTTCGTGTGAGGTGCTGTAGACAAAACCGTAACAATAATGGTAGCAATAAACACTAAACTAAGCAATAATTTTAAGGCTAACAAAAAACTAGTGCAAGACAAACAAGGACATGGCTTGTAAAGATTATGGGAAAAAACGGTAATGAGGTAGTCAGAGTGGAGTAAAATACAAAAGTAAGGTGCAGGTGCAATATTTTAGTCTGACGTGAAGTGATGCATTGTGTACACATGCAAATAGCTTTGTGGGTAATGTAGGAAGACCACTAGACAAAGTGGAAAAGAAACAGCATGCTGATGAAGTTTAAACTACAAAAGTAAATTACAAAATATATAGTTAGTATGCCACTGAATACAAGATAAGTATAGAGATTAATAATCCTTTATGGTGTTTTTTTTTCCTTTCAAAATTCTAGATTTAATCACTTAGTCACTTGCCTAGGTCGTAAACTTGAGTGTTAAGCAAAATCCTATAAAGTCCAAAATTTGGAAAATGGGGCTCATATGTTAAATGGAGTTATTGGGCACTTTTATAAAAAAAATAATAATTAAAAAAAAAGTACAAACAGAGCCCTGCGATGGCCTGGCGAGCTATCCAGGGTGTGTTCTGCCCTCGCCCAGAGTCGGCTGAGATGGGCGCCAACCTCCCTGTGACCCTAATCGGAAATAAGCGGTTCAGAAAATGAATGAATGAATAGATGAATATTTTCACAGATTTTGCCATGGTAGTAAACAAGTTTTCAGCTGTCTGTTGAGGGTTTTTAATCATTTCGCAAAACACTACTTAAACTTGACTTGACTTACTAGGTTTTTGCTAAACACTCAAGTAAAGTTTGTGCAAAGCTCTGGAGTTTTTTCCCCCAAGGGCAGTGGGGAATTCTGGGTCCTGTAAAGTTATCTTGACATGTTGTTACGGGTCAACAAAACCCCAGCATGCAGGGAGGGGAATGGGCAAGCAGGAACCCTCTGACAACAGTGCAGAGTAAACACCTAAAGACGTGCAAAATTTTTTATGTTTAGCACCACTCTCAAATGTCAAAGGAGCCTCTGCCCATGCATCCTAAAGGCAATTCAGCATAAATAAACTCTGCACTTTTCTTCCTCTTAAAAGCTCAAATATCAAATATCACAATATGAAAAGGTGAAACCTAGTTGACTCTTTAAGCTCCATATGATAATAGTGTTATTTTTTCTTTTGGTAAGGGATTAGGGGTAACTGTAGAAGGGGGGCGAGGCAGGAGAGAAAGACTAGGTGATTTGTTATTGTTGTTGTTGTTGTTGTTTCTTTCTTTCTTACTTCTCTTTTTTACAACAGTAATGGACCTTCAGTGGCTTTGAAAGGGCAGGGTGCAGTAAACTTTAACAGCCATGCAAGGAAATGTAAAAGATTTTATTACCATTAACATGGCTGCAGAGTCAGTGGGGGTCCGCTGTGGGAGCTAAGCCAAGTTGTACAGAGCGACGCTGTACAGGCCACAATAAGGCTTTGAAATGCAGGAATTGGGGTTTAGCCACTTGGACCAAATAAAAAAAGAGAGCAAACTTTATTTGTTATAGTAACCCCCCCCATAAAAACAAAAAAACAAAAAACAAAAATGAAATAGAAAAGAATAAAAAGAATAGTACAAAATGTTATCAGATATGGCTGAAACCAGTGGTGGATGTGTCCCTGGTGCCATAACTCATATAGGACAATCAAATTTAAGCTTAATGAAATAATATCGTCTTTATTTCAACCTGACTACACCACTTACCCTCTGTTCTGTTAAATTGATGTCTTGTCAGGAGTAAATCGTGTCCTGGAGCGAACTATATTGCAAAGGCGGGTATCTGGTGTCTGGGCCTTAGAGCCGCAAACCCTCATCCACAGAGCTTTCCATTGTCAAGTGTCCCACTGCACTCAATGCTGCCACAGATACAGTTAAAAGCTTCAGCCAGAGAAAGTGATTAAATTTCTCTGTATCAATCGTTCCATCACAAAGTGTTCGATTGTGTGCTGCTCACAATGGACAAAGCTGCTTACAGTCGGAGCGCATGTGGTAGAAAAGGTGTCTAGTGCCCTGTTTTTGTTGCCTGCTTTCTAGCCTGTGAAAGCAATCTCACATCAAAGAGAAGCCATGCAGGTAACACAATGCCACATCAGTGCCGTTATGATGGCATGCCATGTCTCTGTGTGTGTGTGCTTCCTTATCATGATGTAACAGCCTTTCTACATCCTGTCACATCAAACGACTCTTTGTATGTGTGTACAACCTTAAGAATACACACGATTCAGAGCAGTCTATGAATCAGCACATGCCAGATCAAACTTTTTGGAGATCAAAGTTAAAAGATGAACAAGTCACCTTTTCCACCTCACCATCAAAAAAACTTCCTGCTTCATGACTTTAACATCATGGATTACACCGCTAATGCGACATCCACATAGAGGACTTCAGGGTGATTTCCTTCAGGTGTGGGTTTCCTTGGGTACCAAAGACATGCACATTAGGCTAACTGGCTGTTCCAGATTGCCCCTAGGTGTAAGTGTGAATGGTTGTGTGTGTTGGCCCTGCAATGGTCGGACAAGCTGTCCAGGGTGTACCCCACCTTCGCCACGTGTCGGCTGAGATGAGCTCTGGCATCACTGCAAGCCAAATAGGGTTAATTGGCTCGGCAAATATGATACTTCTTTTCTACCTAGGAGACATAGATTTAAATTGCATTAAACTACCTAATTGGACCTTAAGGACCACATGTAGAGTACATATATATTTTTTGTGCCTTGGTGAATAAAATGCTTATGTACAACACTTATTATTATAAATGCTTATGTACAACACTTATATATATATTATATAACTATAGTCATGGAAAGATGATTTGTGTTTTCCTATTTCTATTTTACCAAATTTATCCTATTAAATCCTTGGTCATAGAACCTGAAGATATTTAAATTTTGGACACTAAACTATACAGTGCTTCAACCAAGGTTTAGCTCAATCACATACACTTATCATATTAACATTTCCCACTAAGCAGTTTTTTTTTTTCTTTCTTCCCTAAATCTTGCCTAATCCTGAGATTAGGGTCAAAGTCAGAGGTTACAATGAAGAGGATAATCAGAGTACACAAAGTGCACAGATTTAGGGTTTTGGGAATACTATACACTACAAAACGGTCTCCTACATGCAGATGTTACTTAATGAGTCCAAATTGCAACTCAGTTCCAAAAGAGAAACATGAGCAAACAGTATAATGCAAGTTTAATTAAAAAAAAATTAAAATAAAAAAAAATAATTAAAAAAGGCAAATGTCCCAACAGGAGATAGCATGCAAGAAGTAAACAATGAGTTGTGACTGTGACTCTGAGAGAAGCAAAACACATGACCAAAGTTGACATTACAGAAACCGGAAACTAAAAACAGGTGAATGTGATAATCATTTAGCATGAGCAGTGAACTTGAAACCAGAACAAAGACCAGATATGGAAAGTGGAAGTGTCTGCTAGATGTCACTGATCATCACTAATGGGAGACATCCATCGACGTTAATTATTGGTCTCTTATTGGTGCCTTTCAACTTAGTCCTGGTCTTTATTGATCTCAGGCCTTAATATATGTCCTTTCATGGTCCATGTTAAGTTTGACATACTGTATACAACCACAACAGTTATGTTTTCTATGACTGCTCTGGTGAAGCACATGTGTGAGGTCCTTTAAACATCTGGCAAAAGTTATTTTTGTGTCTTTTAACTGCCTTTAATTTTGTAGAATTCAAAATAAAGATAAAACTGCCCAAGATATCAAAGGTACCAAATATCATGATTTTATGCCATACTTGTGATAAAAGTGTTTATTACTTTAAAAGCAGCTCTGACAGTAGCTCCAGATGTCACACAAATCTCACATTTAATTTTAAGGGCTCATTTTTTATGACCTTTTATTATCATTTTGTGAGTGCTAACACAAAGGATGTGAATGGTGGACACTCATATAGCATATAAATGCATAATAAGGAAAATGTGCTGCTGTTAATAAAAGAAAAAACAATGGTAAAGCTTTATTTTAGAAAGTGATTATTTAATATTAACAGGAGCCTATAGTAAAACTAGTGTTATGTTTTCAGCCATGGAAAAGTCCTTCATGAAGTAAGACTTTGCAGATTCTCAGTAACAGGCTGCTGTTTTCATCTTATTAACTTCACAAGAACATGAGACAGAGTGAGTGTTTATAGCTGCTGTAAATTAAGTGACAACAGGAATGTTCCATATCATAAATGGATAAAAAGCATGATGTTCTTTATAACATAAAAAAGAGAAGAGAAAAATAAAGGGGCCGTGTGGTGCCACCCTGGAGTTAATTATACTCCTGTAACCAATACGTCACATATAGACCTACTTTAATTGTTCAAAAAAAGATTTCATTATATATATTAATTTTATATAATAAATAAAGGCAGCAATTTTTAACCAATGACATGTGACATAAAATGGTGTGTTTGGATAATCACAGATGTCCCCTTCTTTGGTGGCCTCATATACATCAAACATTTAACCTAATGTCACCCTTCACAACAAAGAAACCACAAGATAACTGAGAACATCCCAGACTGAATGTTCTGAAAGACTGAACACATCAGTCCCCATCACTATGGATTGTATTGAAAGTGCAAATCAGCCATTTTGCCATCAACAATAAATCAGTATTAGTATGTAATCTATTAAATTGTTGGAAATGGAACCCAAGTGAAAAAAAAAAATCAAGCAAGATCAATGATTCTGTAACATTATTTACTGCAACATGAGACCAGCATTCTTCTTTAATTTTTTTTTTTACAACATGATTTTATAATGCAAACCTAAACAAACAAACAAATCAATAATTAAGTTTTTAACCAATGAGCTTAACCACATCAGGCTTTATTTAATTCAAGCTTCCACCATTTTTATTTTATAATTAAATTGCTGTAGTCCTATTAAGTACTTGCTATTGTTAATATAATCCCTGATAATTGATTGTTAATGTTCATCCCTGATAATCACCATTTGGCCTCTTTCATCTGAAGTAAATGACTTCCATGGCTCAGTGGATAATTACTCTTAAGTAAGATTTTAATGGCTTAATATTACTGAATTTAATCACAAAATATGACTTTTTAAAGAGGACAGAAAGAGGACATGTGAGGAAGGTAGGCAAAATCACCAGCACTAACTGGAGAAACTACCCCTATGATTCATAATGTGAAATAAATAAAGTAGTGAGGATGAGAAGAAAGTCGTAACTCCATAATTCCTGGAACAAATGCATTCAATATATGAGGCAACATGGGAATGTCTCAGGAGTACAATGAAAGAGAGCAGATGAAAAACAGGCTGTTGTGTTATGAACTGTTTGCATTTACCTGGGGATTATTATACTCTTTCAGGTAGGGCTGGAGAAGGCTTGGGCTCATAGACTTCCAGGTAATTGCTTTAACTCTGTGACTCATGTCTGCCTCTGGAGCTCAGGAGGGTGTAATGCTGCCTTACTGGAGGCAGAAACACACTGTTGCTGTTGAGCATGAGCTTTCAGAAGTTGTTCTTGAGAGGATTTAAATCCAGATGCTGGAAGGCTGTATTGACAATAACCAATACACAATGCAAAGACCAGCAAAAAACCACAGAGCAGGCTAGGGTCAAAACACAATCAGGGATCAAACAGCAGAACCAGAGGATAGTCCAAAGAGTAGTCCAATGAACAGACAAAGGCCCTAAAACAGATGTCTTCAAACTTTTTCCTCATGAGCTCCATGTCATTTCTTTTGAGTATTTGTGCCCCTGTTAAATGGTACATTAGAGATATAAACACTTGTTTAATGTCTAATTTTTTTGTTCTTTTTTTTTTATTATTTCACCGAAATTCCTAGGGGCATAATATGAAAATCTCTGTTCAAGACATGCTCAAAGCTGACAAATAAGTTATCATGTCTCAGAACGTACACAACTAGACAATTGACAAGACTTTATAAAGAGTTTATAAAGACTTTATAAAGAGTTTAGATACAGCGTATGAAATTGAAAAAAAACAAAAAGTCAAGAAGAAATGCAGGTGAGGGGTCACTCTATAACTCAGGAAAGTACAACCTCAGCTGGGGGGGAGGTACAATGTCCTGGGCCAGTGTTACACCTTGATTTGTTCAGATAAATGTACACACAGATTCTCACCCACTGACTCATTTGCCGAACCGTTTAAATCTACTAGGGTTGCTACTTTATTTATCGTTATAGTTATATAGATATAGTTTATCTCAGCCAACACAGGGTGAAGAGCTCATAAGACCAATGTAGGGCAAACACACTCACAACCATTCACAATCAAGCTCACACCTAGGGGCAGTTCAGGATAGCCAATTAACTTAATGTGCAGGTCTTTAGACTGCAGAAGGAAACCACAGTACCCGGAGGAAACCCACGGAAGCACAGGGAGGACACGCAAACTCCACACACACTGGGACTCAAACCCAAGACCATGCCGCCATTCACCACAGAACACTTTATGTATAGACTTTGTCATCCTGTGTAGTGTAGATCAACCCTCCTATACTGTAGCTTTAAATATATACATGCCTGTATACACATAGAAGATCATGAAATTACATTACCACTGACATATACAAAAAGGAACTTTAGAAATCACACCAGTGATTTTGTTGCTGGTTTAAGAATAGGTATGTTTATGGTATTCATATGACATTTTGTTTCAGCTTTCATAAGCTGTATTTTCACTCATAACTTGGTTAATAAGAATAGTAATTAGATTTTAGCCATAGCACCAGGCAGCATGAGGGCATAGTATTTAGCACTTCTGTCTTATAGACAGAAGGTACTTGGTTCAAGTACAAGGCTTTGTGAGGACCTTTTTATGTGAAGTTTGCATGTTCTCTCCGTGCTTGCATGGCTTTCTCTGGATACTCGTTTTTTTTCCTACAGTCCAAAGACATGCACATTAGGCTACTGGCTCTTCAAAATTGCACCTAGGTTTGGATGTATGTGTGTGTGAGTGTGAGTGTGTGTGTGTGTGTGTGTGTGTGTGTGTGTGTGTGTGTGTGTGTGTGTGTGTGTTGGCCCTGCAATGGTCTGTCGAGCTGTTCAGGGTGTACCTGACCACCAAACTTTTCCACTCGGCTGTACATCATCCTCCATTACTCTCCACTCCTCCCCTGCAGAATGACAAGAGACCACCACCATTTTAATCCCACCTGCAGAGAGTAATATCTTAAGTCCATCTTAGTCTGTCTCTCAAAGGCTTTGGCCAACAGATGGCTCTTCAATCCTTTGGTTTCTTTACAGCAAAAACATGTGCTTGTTAGGCACTGGCCTGAAAAAAATCTAAAATTTACAGTCTTCTGATTGGTTGGCCATGACTCTCACTGTCTGTGGTGAGAGGCATGTAAAAGAACCATTGCTGATTTTCGTCAAGAGTAGGCTGCATA
>JAQMYF010000017.1:7284309-7315360 GCA_030014195.1 Neosilurus mollespiculum
TGTAATAAAGGACTGCATTGTTCAGTTTGGTAACTCTCACCCTTTGGCATTGCTGTGTCAATTTTTTCTGTAATTAAACCATTGGTGTTTCCCATGTTCCCTTTGACCACAGTTTCTCTGTGTCTTTGCCTACAAAATGGACCATTAAGGTTTTATGCAACACTCAAATGACTAAAGGGCGGATGGTCTATAAAAACTTTCACCCCAAGGAAGTCACATTTCCGTTAAAACAATTGTGCAGACATTTTCATAGTCACAGTAGAGACGTGCTCAAGTTAGAGACCATGACAACTCCATTTTAAATGCCAGTGAAAAAAAAAACAAGAGCTGCAGGAGCTGAGAAAAAAACCAATGAAAAATAATCTGAATGAACAATGATTCTAAACAACAACCATTGAAAAAATCTACTCTAAAGTGCAGGTGTGCAGGACACAAAACTCATAGAATTGTCCACTATTGGGGCATCACTATACTGAAATGTGGACAAGATTTGCAAGGAACCTTGAGAACAAATGAATTAACCATCTGTGTTTGGTCTGAGTGCCTGACTTCCTTATCTGCCTCAAACTAATGACAACAGTTTTTACGCCTGCGCTATTGCTCCAAGCCCACACACAACTTCAGTGTTCATTCTTCTTTTCCTGACGTATTTCTGACGTGAGGCATGTCTCCCCATAGATAACATTAAATATACTACACAACATATCATGGCAAAAGATACAGTCATATCAATGTTCTGGAAACATGCAATACATGGCCTTGTATTACTAAGCAAGTCTACTGGAGATTAAAGAAACTGCTGAAAATTTCCTCCATCGGAGTGAGCAAGAGATACTATAGCAAAAACTTTAGTTACGTTTAGAAATATTTTGAATTGGAACATTATGATACATCTATTCCTTTGTATAAAATGAAGAAGTAAAATCATGAATGTTACTTATCTTTTTTTTCCTCAGGAAATTTGTGCGTAAAACCTTTTGTAGCACAAACTGAACAGATTACATTTTCAGACTATTCATGTGCATGTTGATAAATACTAAATCACCCATAAATTGATGCTCACAAAACTCTATAAAACAAAAAGCACACTGTTAAAAATGACAAAATGATGAACTCTCATGGCAGCTCAGCCACTGCAGTCCACCACAGTCCACACAGTCAACTCACTACACTTCCCAACATTCCCTTCATCGAGCTCAATCACCTGACTTCTCACACATCACGTCACATGGCCTGGGACTACCTGCTACTACTCACCTACAATTACACCTGCTCTCTCCCATAGTATACAAGGACCTTGCCTACAGGCATGCTTTGCGAAATACTGCTCCTGTGTTTCTAGCAATGTGTACCGGGCTGTTTGATTTATTTCTCTAGATTGTATCACCAGTTTTTGCCTTTTGACCTTGACTTGACTCTGATATTCCCATTTTCGTGTATGAACTTTGTCTGCTTTGTGCTTACTTTCTGTGCCTTGCCTCTGATTAAGTGTTTGCTTGATTGCCTGAACTCCATCTGTTTCATGAACACGAGTTTGAACTGTTTTTAGATACTGCAGCAACTGAGTCATAAAGTGAGTTTGACCTGCATTTTGCATCCACTCACATCTCTGCTGTTTCATGCTGTGACAAGCACAATGGCCAAAATACCAATACTTGAACTCCTCCTGCTTTAACAGGTGCTATTATTTGTGTCTGGCTTGTTTAATTTGTTGTTTTCTTTTATTCAAATCCTTTATTCAAAATAAACAGCTTTTGCACAAATTTCCAGAAATTAATGAGCAATTACTTAACATGGCAGGCTAGCCCATAAACGCACCAATCAGCCGTAGCACCACCTGACTGGTCTGCAGCTAGTCAACCCTATACATAGCAAGCTGTAAAGCACAATGTGTTCTGACTCCTTTCTATCATATCCAGCATTAACAGTTTCAGCGGTTTGTGCTACAGTAGCTTTTCTGTGTTAGCAGAATAGATGTACTAGCCTTCGCTCCCCACAAGGATCAGTGAGTCTTGTGCACCTATGACACACTTGTCAGTTGATTAGTTGTCCTTCCTTGGACCACTTTTGGTAGGTACTTACCACTGCATAGCAAGAACACCTCACAAGACCTGCCATTTTAGAGATTAAAAGATCCAGTCGTTTAGCCATCACAATGTGGCCTGTATCAAAGTCAATCAAATCCTTATAATTTCTAATTTTTCATGCTTCCAACACGTTAACTTCAAGAAATGACTGTTCACTTTCTATCTAATACATTTCACTCATTAGCGGGTACCACTGTAACGAGGTAATTAATATTAGTATGTACAACATGGAAATGGTGCAATCTGATCGGCTTGATATCTTGGAGATATTATGCATTATTCTGAGTGAATAATGCTTAAATCAAAACAGCTGACTAACCATTAACACAGGGCTGTTAGTCAGCTAAAAACACAGATCCCACCTGACCTGCCTCAGTGTCAAAAATAAATTTGTAAAATTTGTTTCTTGTAGTATACACTTAAACACCTTTACGGATTGTAGTTTACTTTCATTTCATTATTTTACTTTTTTGTTTCTGAACAGACTTGAATAGATGCTGTTAGCAAGACTGAGCTGTTAGCTGTTCAGGTTGTACACTGAACACATGAATCCATCATACAGAATTATCTACATAATTACTGGCACCCTTCAGTAGAACAGTCAGTAATTAACAAAATGGAGAAACCACTTCACATATGCAGTGAATTTAATGATTCCTCTAAAACTATTTAACCTGAATGCAAACAAATTGTCGTGCTTGGCTAAATATTCTTTACACTGCAGATATCCAGAAACCCTGTTGTTGTCTGTGACCAAATGTGAGGATATACACATTTAAAATCCCTTTTAAATGAAGGCATTGTTGAAGTAATCAGGAGCAGGTGCTTCATGACTTGCAAACAAAGAGATTTTATGGCCACAGATGGTTGGAACATGCAATAGTCAGGTTATGGACCTAAATATAATACCTTAGCAAAAATACTCTTTCAGCCATTCATTCATTCATTTTCTGAACTGCTTAATCCTTATTAGGGTTGTGGGGGCGGCTGGCACCCATCTCAGCCAACTGTGGGCGAGGGCAGAGTACACCCTGGACAGCTCACCATCGCAGTGTTAAAAATATTAATAAGCATAAAATCAGAGGTACAGGAAAAATGGCACAATGAAACATGATGTGATAAAATCCTGAAATTCACCAGGCATCTTTAAGAGCATTTCTTGCACCAAAACCTGGGGATAGCTCAGGAAAGGTCAACATGAACTGTGTTTTATAGATATTGTGGTGTATCAAAAATACTATGGAGCTGGTGGGCTAAGGACTCTCGTGAAGACTGTTGTCATTCTGATATTATGCATTTTAGACCAATTTTTATCTACCGGTTGTACTACTTGATTGTAGATGATCTTTTAATCTTTTAATCAGAATGATTGTACACCCAATAATAACAAACACAAAAATTCAGAAATGGTGTGGTTAGGGGAGGGCTTCATTTTTTAATGAAGTTTTACTGTATATTGTTAATTACAATGTAAGGTCAATATATTAGTCTTTGCATGTTATTTAGTGTACACAGGATTTTCTGCATAGTCGTCTCATAACTTATTAAAGCAGATGATTTTGCTGAATTTGAAGAGAGACAATAAAGATTTGTGATCACATTGAAAAGTTTTTTAAAATGTCCTCTGATTAGGCTGTGATGTTTAGGGCTGTCGGGCTCGCACGCAGATTCAGGGTCTAAATGTTTTTACTATAAACTTGGACTTGTAGCTCTGACTTATTTGGATTTGTCTCATTCTTGGGCACTGGTCTTGCTAAATATGGTCTTAGTCTAAAAAGTGTTTATGTTATGTCACTCATGTTATCATGTTTTTTTATTTTATTTTATTTTTTATTTTTTGGTGGGGAGAGACAAAGTTTGACAAAAAGTAATTAATTCTTCTAGAAAACAGCCCAATCACTGGAAATTATGTAAATGAAGCCAACAAGGATTGGTCTTATCTAGAGTTTTTTATTTATTTTTTATTTTTTAAATTTTTTTTAATGTTATGGTTTTTGATATTCGGCTAAACTCAGCCTAATTGTTTCTTGACCATCTTAAGCTTTGATCTTGGGGAGTCCTGGAATTGTATACTTGATCATAGCGATCTTGCACTTCTAATAATATTACCCATTCAAATTTTTTTTTTCATTGTAAAGTAGAATATGAAAATGGTTGGTGAATTCAGGCTTATGTATTGCCAACTAAGCCATGCTCTTTACATATTTATTTATTTCAAATTTGTATTTAAAAATATATATATGCTGTATAAATCCATACATTCAGATTAGGATGACAGAACAGTGTTTTGGATCCTTGAAATCCAGAAAGTTATCGTTGTGTATCTTACCCTCAAGAAACCTTCTGTCTCCTTCTCTGAATGCACACAATATAGGTGGGTATAGAAAATGTAGGAGGGGGAGTATTGTATTCTTTAACGCAAGCAACCATGGCCATTCAGGGCTTTGAGAGGGTGTCTGAAAGGGGAAAGGGCTATCAGATACTGGGGTTCAGCACTCTGAGCTGGCAAAGCTCAGTAAAAGCCTTTCAGTGTCTGTGTGACTGAGCCACTCTGGAAGCAGAATGGAGATGGCTTTTAAAAGCGTAGATTACAGTAAAGCTGGACTATGTGTCCTTTTTATCGCTCTGCGCCTCCTCAATCTCTTGCATCTGCTCTCACTCTCTCACCCTGTGAGGCCCTCATTGCTTAGGCTTGTCAGCCAGTCAATGGGCTTTGAATCCAAACAAGTGCCTCAGCTTGAGTTTTTTTCCTTTTCCCTTTTTCCCTACTCACAAGAAACAGCGCATGGATCATCTCTGCAAAATCCATTCCGAAGGTAAGGAATTAAGTGCCTGATTTCAAGTTCAAAAACATGGTGCCAAAGCCAGCAAGGCATTCTTCTTTCAAAAGAGTCATTTGTGTTCGTTGTACTCTGTGGCGTCTGTCAGCAAAACCCCAAACAACTTAAATGTAGCATTATTTACACTAATCTGTGGTAAGTCCAACATTCAGCCTTGACTGACTCCGAGAGACTCGCTAAGTGCCTTCAGAGAGACCACAGTAACAGCTCAGTCCCCTGTAATCATAACAGTGCTTTGCTCTTTGTTTCATCCTGAACTTTTATCAACTCAAAGTCTGTCCCCATGACCAATTTATTTCAAACAGGCACGAGACTGCAGTTGTATTGGGAGCACAGCCATTGTTTTAGCACAATTAGGCAACACTTTTATTTTAAATCTATATTAAATAATAGAGTACAATGCAATATAAAATCTAATGCTGTGGATTTAAAGTTCTGAGTGTGTATTTTTTTTATTTATTTGTTTGTTTGTTTGTTTGTTTTTTAAAAATTGAATTTAAGACATTTAATCAGTAGATCCATATCCCTACCCCTGTCGTCTCCTTGTTAGATTTCCCTCAAAGGGTCAGGAAGGACAGACTGAAAGATGTACATCCACTTTATTTGAAAGTGGAAATATTGGAGCTATATGTTAATATAGAGCTCTACTATTACTATTAGTGTCGGATTTCCATGAAAGAAAAGTCAAATGAACCTCAAATGTGAATGATAACATGGTTCTCATATGTGTTGTTTCAACATACAACCTTTTGCTTCCATCCATTTTAGAAATGTAATGTATATATTTTCCTTTTGACTGGTATTTTTTTCTCTGATTTATTCATTTTTACATGTGTGATTTTTACACACAATTAATTCATCTACAGTTGTGATAGTTATATACGATTATTTACACTTTTGATTTTACACAATTCATTTATTTTCAGGTTCTTTTTCACATGTAGTGCATGGATTTTTTTTTTTAAAACACAATTAATTTATTTATCCCACATACAGTATTATACATGATCTAATGTGTTACTTGTGTTACTTGAGCACAGTAGTTTCAGGGCATTACACTGAAATATGTATTGACAGTGTAATGTATACACATTTATGTCAGGAATCTTATAAAATGTTAATATTTCCCCACTACTGAGACTTTCAGAAGTACCACTTGTGTAAATGCTCTTTTGAATGACTTACAAATACATTAGTTTGTATCCATATTTATAAATTAGGATTATTCTTTGTGAGAATTAAATTGATAACCCTTTGGGCTATCAGTGAATAGTGTTAACTTAGTTCTGTTTAGAGGACCAGCATTTACATGAATTAATGTAAGCTTATATTAGCTTAAGTTTGCTGCCCCACTAAAATGATCAGGTCCAATCCGCTCTTCCCTCTGTAAAGTTCTGGCTACGCCCGTGGGAGGCAGCACTGGCATTTAGCACTGAGAGGGCCTCTGTGGAACCATTACTCCAGCCTTTAGGTTGGGAATGCTGGATCCATGGGACAAAATGCCACAGTTACCTCCTGGCCGACTACAATCTCAAGGGAGATTTTGTTTTTGGATCAGTAGGTAAGTAAAAAAAGAGTTCTTTCTGAAAATGGAGAGAGAGAGAGAGAGAGAGAGAGAGAGAGAGAGAGAGTCATAACCTTTGTTCTGTTCAAAAGGGCACTAATGTTTTCCAGTCTGTCCTTCAGGAATCACCGCACTAGCTGCCCCTTGGCTCACATAGCCCCCTCTGCTTTTCTCCCTCTGTTTCCCCAATCCCACCTCCCTGGGTGAACAATACCAGCCTTTGTAAATATAGAACAACATATAGAATCTTTGCCAAGCTATAGGCTTGTAATTGACAAGTTGTGGTGTTCCCCTGGGATAAGCAATTCCTAGAGGATGAATTAAATTACCTTTTGAATTGATATTTTAGTGATGTTTTTGGAACTTGAAGCTGAGGCTCACAGAAATGTCAACAGTCATGATGTTATTGGCAAACTTTGTCATGTACTATTGTGTGTCATAAAATGCCCCCATCCCCCACACACACATTTTTATTCTGAAATATGTAAAATGTGTGCATTTATTCAGTTACAACTTTTTTATTCTTAGTTGCAAATGATATGCAGTATGTATAATCCAAACTTTAAAAAAGCGTTTTTTCCCAATTTTTCTCTTATCCAGGTATACCAAATAAAACACTTTAATTCAAGGTTATATTAAATTCACGAATTTACAATAGATGTATTAAATATTTATTCATTGTGTGATGTTTTTGTTTGTTTTTTGTTTTAATTGCATATTATACCAGTTCTATACAAGCTGGTCCCAGTTCCCATAAAATCGAGACAATATTTTCCTTGGCATCATTTTCTGTTTTTATTATGACAGCATTTCTGGGTATAATTTAAACATTTAACGTATGCTGTTCCCTCTGTCTCACTCTTTATCTGCAAAAACATCTGTCAACAGGTTGGTAAGATGGAAGTGTATGTTTTTTGATGAAACCAGGGCATACAATGCAAAAGGCCAGATCAGAAATTGTAAATAAGGATCAAAGTTGGGTTGGGCAGATTCAGAATAAACTACATGAGGCAATGACAAACTCAGAAAACAGGCGAAACACCAGTAACGACCCAGATTCACCAGAACTTGTATGTGTTAACTGTGAACGGCTGATCTGGAGATTGAGGAACATTTCTTGGGCTACGGCTGAATGCTCAGGTCATACCATATCCCGTTCAATCAATAATGTATTCGGTGTTCACATTCAGTTAGTCAGTGCCATAAACACTTACATTTACATCTTCCTTATTTTGTGACACTTATCTATTCACAGGTACTTATTAAGTCAGGATACAACTGAGCAGTTGAGGGTTAAAGGCCATGCTCTGGGATTTCAACTCTGTTAAGTAGCTCAATACTTGGAGCTACCACTGCCCATGGATGAGTTGGGACACTGAGTGGCAGTGAGCTCTGCACATATTTTGCACAGAGCAGGTAGTTGAGTACAGATGAAACAGTGCATCAATTTTCTTTGATCCAAAATGATAGGAGATTTGGACGATGGAAAAGAAGAGGGCCGGACTGGCTTGTTGAGAGTTTTTTGTAATTTAGCTGTCTTAAGATATTTGAGATTTTTGGGTTCATGAAAAGAGTGTTCTGTGTCTTCCAACTCATGCCTCCATTCCTCTAGCTAGCTTGACTGCCTATGTTTCAGTTACCAATATCATCATTATATTTGGCCCGCGGTCGCTCCTTGGAGAAGAAGGGCACTGGGCATCTTTTACAAGGGCCTCCTTGTTGCTGTGGTTAGATGTCCCCGACTGCAGTCTCTGATGCATTCATTTGTACAATGAATGATGAGGTTAGGTCAGGATATTTTAATAATAGACCTGAACTAAAGACTTTTTTTAAAAGTTGGAAATCTTGTTAGTTTGGTAAGTCCAGGAAATTGTTTTCCTTCTCAAGGCAAGGAGATGGGAAAAGATGAATACTTTAATAAAGTTGTTTTAAGTGTTGTGCACCATAAAGTCATCTGTGAAAACTTCCTTTTAAGAAAGCATTTTTACACTGGGTCCATGGAATTCACACTTCTTAGCTTTTAGGGATAGCTGACTGTCTGAGAGTCTACTCATGAATTATTATTATCAATATATTAATGGTGGCTCTGGCCACTAACAGTCTTTGAATAAAACATTTGGCACCCTCCTTGTATTCTGATGAAATGGCATGTACTTGTAAAATATACTTTGGTATATTGTATTTATTCAGGCTGGCTTGAGTTGTTCCAAAGTTGGTGGGACTAATGGTAACGGGTGCTGATATTTCACTCTGGCCTGATTCAGTCTGCTATATTAGATATGGCCACTGTGAACAAAAACAAAGAGTCTCAGTTGTAAATAGGAAATTTCGGTATTTAATTTTTTACACATCCTCCCACCAAACTTCTTTTCTCCTTTCCAGGGTAACCTACACACTAGTTGCTAACCCAGATGCCTTTTTGAAAGAAATTTATTATTGGCAGGCTCTTGGTTATTTTATTATTAATATTATTATTATTATTATTATTATTTTAAATAATTAAATTGCACAGTTGATGCTGGTATGTACACACAAACAAAGTAATGGACTGATAATCAATAGTCTCTTGCTGACAGTTTGTTGTGAACACATACTGTAAGTGTGAAGAATTGCCTTTCAAACATTCACATTTCATTAATACTTCATGCTTGGATCACAGGGAGGCTGGTACACCCTGAACAGCTCACCATTCCATCACAGGGCCAACACACACAACCATTCACACTCACACTCATAGATAGGGGCAATTTGGAACAGCCAAATAGCTTAATGTGCATGTCTTTGGACTGTGGGAAGAGACCAGAGTACCTGGAGGAAACCCATGCAAACACTGGGAACATGCTAACTCCACACAAACCCAGGACCTTCTTGCTCTGAGGTGAAAGTGCGAACCAATACCCCACCGTGCCACTACTTTTGTATTCAGTGAACCCCTTATGCTATTTTATACAGCCAACAGGTAGGTGGCAGTATAGAGCAAGGCTAATTGATACTTTCAATGATATAGAAGACTATACAGCAGTGGTAGTGCTTTGGTTTCCTTCCACAATCCAAAGACACACTTTAATGAAGGAATTTCAAGTCATTAGTGTGAATTATTCTTTATTATCAATAATCAGATTTAAAAAAGACTCTTGGTGTTTTAAACGTAGACTTTCCCCCACTAAAGGTTCGAAAACAAACAAAGTGATTTAGGTAGCCATGAACAATCTGAGATAAAGTACAACAATGGTGTGTGAGTTAGAGGTTCAGTGTGTCAGTTTAAATAGCTTAAGTTAAAGAAAGACCCATTCAAGGCCATATTTGCTTACTTGTGTGTTCATCAATACGGAAAGATCAAAGACATTCTTGGCCTCATAATCGTAAAGTATTTTGGAGACATGGGAGAAGAAAGACTCTTTAAAACTTGAAGCCATAAAACAAACACATTATATGCTTATTTTATAAATGCTTGTCTATTTCTCTTTCAGGATTTGCTTTTGTTATTTTTAAACTCTTGAGACACGAACTATGAGGCTGTGTGTGTTTTTAGTTCCCCTTGTAATTTATTAGGATGTTTAAAACTGATCAACATCTTGAAACAAGATGCAGTTTAGGGAAAAGTGATATCTTCTTATGGAAACAGCAGAGTCTCATGAGAATATAGAAACAAAGTAAAACGATGTGTGCACAATAAGGTTGTTTAGGTTTAAATGAAATACTGTATTTTCAGCTGCAGAATCAGTTGGACTTCAAAATTATAACCACATTTTTTCTTTAGTTATAAAGATTTCACTTTGCTTAACATTTATGCAAAATACATTTCTTTGTTATCTGTTAATAAATGTAAAATATCGTTTTGGCTTTGAGTTGGTTGATTGAATAATAAATCAAGTTTTGCTGTTCGAAATGAACTATTTTACTTTGGATTGATAAGTAATTGTTCTCAGTTAGAGTCTCAGTGCTGTAGTCCTACAGCCATAATTTTTTAGTACTCTGTTCCCAGTAATAGATTATACCCAAGTCAGCACCCTTAGGGCCTATAAATTGGAGCTGAACCATAAAGGTAAAACTGGGTGGGGAATGTGTGTATATCTTTGAACTCTCTCTACCCCTTCATTTGAAATAGATTCAAGGTTAAAGGAATATCCTAGCTGCACTGACATCACAAACTCATTATTGCCTGTTATCATAATCGTCTCAGATTTCAGCATGTAACACTATGTGGCAGTATTTACAAACTCTGCAAAGATTGTTTAAATTTCTCAGTCTGGTCAATCATTTTGCTACATTATTCTGGATAATATGCACAATTGTGTGCTGGTAGTGACCGCACTTTACACAGACAAGGGGCTTCCCTGGTAGGCATGGCTAAATCCTTAATGCACTTAGGGTGTACATGTTTATGTGTATGACCACCATGGCTGACAGAGATTGACTTGACGTGTTTGGAGCCTGCAGCGAGGCTCACGGCTCTCCTGACCTTGTGGCCCTCGCTTCAGATCTACCTGAGCCAAGAGCATTACAGGCACCATGGGGTGCAGCGTGCAAGACTTCCCAAGGGTTTTTCATTCTGCACTGGCACAAAGCTCTGTCATTAACGCTCTCCCTCCTCCTCCTCTACCTCATTCTAGTCCTCTAAATGCCCCTGACACACACACACACACACACACACACAGAGCTGTAAAAAAAAAAAAAAGAGAGAGAGAGAGAGAGAAAGACCACTTTTAATGGGGATCCATCAAATATATTAATTCATTCATTTGCTGAACCATCAGCCGACTCTGGGTAAAGGCAGGATACACCCTGAACAGCTTGCCCGTTCATCATAGGGCCACGACACACACAGCCATTCACACTCACACCTAGGGGCAATTTGGAATGGCCAATTAGCCTAATATGAGATTAAACTGGAGTACCCAGAGGAAACCCATGCAAGCACAGGGGGAACATTTAAACTCCACAAAAAACACCCTCACCAAGCCCGGGTCTCAAACCGATGATCTTGCTGTAAGGCAGATATACTAACCACTATGTCACCGTGCCACCAGCACACACACACACACACACACACACACACACACACACACACACACACACACACACACACACACACACACACACACACGCACAAACACGCACACACACAAACCCTCTTCCTGGCACTTGATATGTCATGTCACACACAGTCTTTGATCATTTGTGAAGGTAAGAAATACACTGACAGTCATTAAAAATATTTCGATATAAGTTTTATTCTAGCACCCAAAACTGGATTTTTGTAACATGGATAATTTGTTTAGCATGTTGGCTTCAAAAACCAACAAACAAAAGTCTCAAGAATAAATTTTGAGCATCAAAAACAACAAAATAAATTGGCACCTGCCAAAATAAAAGTCACAACAGTCAGTATTGGGTATGGCCTCCTTTTGCATTGATTTTGCAAATGCTGCAATCGGATGTAGTGATCCTGTTCGGAAGTCGTCACTTTCTCTTAATCAGGTTTCTGACAGTGGGTTGTGTACAGCCTATACGCTTCGCTACATCACTGTAGCACAACCCGGCCTCCACCATACCCATTGCCCGGAGACATTGTTCATGTGGTAGACGTGGCATTATGACGTGCAGTAGACCAACCATAGTGGACATTTCTGAGCCCTTATATAGGCTTTCTAAACCACTTCTCAATTTGTTCAGATAAACAATTTTTTTTTATCAAACTGCATTTTACCCCCCCCCCCCCCCCCCATCCTGCCCCTACAAGTACACATACAGAAATTTCTCTCAAAGTTTTAATGACTGTCAGTATAGTTCTTAAATATTCTGTCATGTAATGGGAATGAATGCTTAACTATGTAGCCAGCTCCGGGGCCCCATTTTAATTCTCAGCTCATGTTACTACTTCCTGGAGATTTGCATGTTCACCTTATTTCTAGGTGGGTTTCCTTCAGGTTCTCCAGTTTCCTTTCAGAAACATGCCAGTGCATGTGTGCGTAGTACCCTGCAATAGGCCTGGTGTCTTACTGGGTTTGTATTCCTGCCTTGTACACAGTATTGCCTGGGAAGGCTCCCGATCCATCAACTCGTCCCAGGATAAAGCTAATGCTGATGATTGAAAGATGAAAGATTTTCATACTTGTGAAAGTAGAAAAACTCTGGACTCTAAACATAAAGCAATAAAGTCCTGAGAAATTCAGCATATCCAAACTCTGACCTCTTCCCTGTGTCTCATGATGCACATCTCCTCTGTTCACTTTGTATTTGATTCACATAAGTCTCCCATTTACATCTTGTTATTATTCCTGTTTTTCTGATTCTGTTTTCTCCTTTCTGGTTTTCCACAGTTCCTGTTTTCCTGTTTTCCTCCCCAATCATTGTTTGCACCTGTCTCTTGTTATCGGACTTGTTTTGTCTTGTTAGTGCCTATTTGTCTGTGTGTCTGTGTGTGTGTGTGTGTGTGTGTGTGTGAGAGAGAGAGAGAGAGAGCGAGAAAGAGAGAGAGAGAGAGAGAGAGAGAGAGAGAGAGAGACTGTAAATGTTCTTCACAATGTCTTGCTAATGTCAAACTGCAATTCTGAGTAGTGGTTTCCTATGTTTTCTACTTTCTGATTCCTAGCTTCCTTGCTTCTCATGCCGTAGCCTTGGTTTTCTGTCCTCATATTTGCCATGTTAATTGAAGCGTGAGGCAAATAAGGATACAAATTTAAATCTGTATAGTAGGCTCATTGTGCATCATAGTGCAGACTCTCTGGGCACTAATGAGCAAGTTGCAAACTTTTGATCAGGACCAACATATGTAAATAATCTCACAGAACTAATTCTAATCCAAGGTCAGGTTGCATCTGGACAACGTTGGTTTTACCAGGATAAATCCCAGACTACAGCAAAATCATCATGGTGTGCTTATCTAGTTTCCATTGCCAATGTATACTCTAATAATAACTATTTTGATATTGCCGTTGAACAATTTTAAGGTCTAATTATAACACATTAGGTTAACAACAACAACAAGAACAGCAACAACAACAACAACTTCAAGGGGCAAACAAACAAACAAACAAACAAATAAATAAATAAAGAGAGAAAGAAAGAAAGAAAGAAAGAAAGAAAGAAAGAAAGAAAGAAAGAAAGACTCCATGGAGACAATTCAGCCATTTTTTTGTTATTAAGCCACTAAAGGTGTATGAATGGAAAATACAGGGCCAGTAGTAAACAGAATGGTCTTACAAAGACTGCTAGCAAATTGTACTTGCTTTAGAGAAAGACTTTTATATAGTTAATAATGCCTATATAAGATCCACATTGCATCTCACCTTTTAAAATGTACAAATAACACACTTTGTACTCTCTCCATGGTAGGGTTATTTAACCCAAAGACACTCTCAGACTTAAAAACACCACTAAAGCCTCTGCATCAAAAACCAGTTGTGTTTCAAACTTCCAGTTGAATAATCATAAATATAGGTTTAATAATGAGTACAATTACTTTTCATCAATTTTTGTCACAAATCACCACTAATCCTATATTTGAATGAAGATTACAGCAAGTGGGTCATAATATATTTTACAATAAAAGCTAGAGCAAGAGATAAATGTCTGACTTTCAAATCCCCGTCCCATGCTGAGGGTTGAAAGAAGACTATTTTTGGGCAAGGCAAAGCGGCCACATAATTTTGGACTCCCGGTGGTCGACTCAGCCTCAGGTCTTTAATAACCCAAATTGAGTTGACTTTGCTGGGCTAAGAGAGGACTAGCCTTCAGGCTGCTGAGTGGAGAATTTGCAGAGTACAATGAAATCAAACATCAGCCTCCTGTACCAATGCAATGCCTCAGCCAGCACACTGCTCTTATTTCAAACACTCTCCAATGACCAAATCTAGTTCAACAGCCTTTTTCTCTGTGTCCCACATTTACCATTTGGCAGATGATACATAAAATTAAATCACCGCTTTGTGACTGGAAATAGGCATGAATAGACATTTCAAATTTTAAATAATGCACACATGGGAATTACATGCTTTATCTTCCACTTACCGTAACATTACATACAGTGTTCACATTTACAGTTCATTATCATGATGTACTATTTGCTAATGTATGATGTTACATCTCAAACTACAAACTGTGTCCACTGTTGTATTAGTATTTGTAGTGTGTTTATATATGTAATCATGCTGGGGCGCAAAAAATAAATAAATAAATGCAGTGTGAGAAAGTTGGACTTCAAAAGGAGAAGCCATCCCTCTGGGAGAGATCTCAGGTGATCGAGGTCAGGGAATTCGCAAAGTGCTCTAATGTTACAGAACAATACTTGAACTCGGTTCTAAAAAGAGGCTCCAGCTAATGTCAGCTTGTTCCTTTGCAGACTAATTTGCCCATTAATTGCTCATTAATATTTGTCAATATTGATTGATATCTTGATTAATAGCCAGACAGACATAAGAGACCAGGTCGTGGGCCAAAGCTCTGGTTGCCGTGAACTTCACGTCATGTTACTGGGAGAGACAGGCTCAGTCCCAGTGTTAGGCCATTATTTGACTTGGCGCAGCATACAGCTCCCTGGGGTTCAGTCCATCAAAGGCTTTCTGTTAGCCACCGGAGCACTTATTGTAGAAAAATTGTCCCTCAAAAAAATTAGCATGGCAGAATGAAGAATGCATAATGTGAGGCAAATGACAGCTGCAGAGCTGAAACAATGGCTGTGCGATGGCTTTTGCTTTGGTGCACTTCTTATGGAAATGAAGCCACCCTCCACTTTTAGAAGCCAAGAAGAGGTTGCCTATTATTTAATTATGCATATACACTGCTGTATGTATTTTTTTAACTAGTTAGTGAGATCCCTTACCCCTGGGTAAACATATCTCTCTAGTATGATTATATTCTTGAGTCCTGACAAAATTCCATTATGTTTAGTGTGTGCAAATGATTGCAAGCAAATTTGGTAAATTACACACTTATAAACCAAAATGCAGTGCAGGTTAATGGGTAAACAGAAAGAGAGACATCATGTATTAAGGTTTGGTGCTTGATATGCTAATGTATTCTTGGGCTAATTTAGTGCTGGAGAAAAAAAGAGCAGCAGCATGATTGCAGCCAAATTGGATTTCAGAGGCAACAGCACCAGATGAATCAGCACCCATGTGGATGTTTTTGTGCCTTGAGCAGACTTTCCACTGCCAGAACACCCTCTTCACTGCCAGAGTGGGATTGTCACTACCAGAGGAGGCTCTTCACTGCCAGAATGGGCTCTCAATTGCCAGAGTGTGCTATCCACAGCCTGAGCATGTTTTCAAAGTGCCAGAGATAACTCTGTACTCCAAGAACGACGTGTCCACTGTAAGAAAAAGATTGCCACTGCCCGAGTGTTCTCTCCAAAGCATCAAAGTGTTCTCCACAGCCAAAATGATTTTTCTGCTACTAAAACAGATTCTTAACTGCATCCATGGACTCTCAAATGCCAGAGAGGGTTCCCCACTGCTCAAGCCACATCTTCCCTTCTAGAGATGAGTTCTACATTTCCTCAGCAGGATTGTCACTTCCCGAGCAGTTCATGTACTGCCAGAATGAACTTCCCACTGCCAGAACAGTCTCTTCACTGCCAGAGTGATCTCTCTATTGTCAATGTACGTTCTCCAAAGCCAGTGTGATCTATCCACTGCCAAAGCCGACTTTCCAACACCATCTCTTTCTTTCCACTTCCAGAGCAGTCTCTGGATTTCCAGAGTAAGGTCTTCTTTGCCAGAGAGATCACTCCACCAACAGAATGGCTTCTCTGCTGTTTCTGAGAAGTCCCTTGAATGTCAGATTTTTTTTCTACTGCCACAGTGGACTCTCCTTTGCCAGAATTTTCTCTTTGGTGCCAGAGTGGACTTCCCTATTCCCGAGTCTTCTCTGCACTACCAGAGTTATCTATCCACTGCCGAAGTGACCTGTTCGCTGCCAGAGAGGTTTCTCCATTGCCAGAATTGAAATATCACTTAAAAATTTCCATTGCTAAAGCCATCTTTCAAATGGCAGACCAGCTTCTCTATTGCCACAGTGGGATTTCCACTACCATAACAAGCTCTCAACTGCCTGAATAATTTAATATTGATTGCTGTACTCAGTATGCGTTATCACTACTGCTTGTATCACATTTTGCCTGTATTGATATTTATTTCATCCCTTGTTTAAATAATGTTAGTTTTTTGTTATGAACTCAAAGTTTGGATTCTACTACACTTAACCCTTAATTTAATGGACAATGAGTGGGGAGCACCTGTCCGGTTTTGCCGATTGTCCGTAGCTTCCGAAAATGGTTCGGAAGTGGGTAATAACAATAATTTACGAGAAAATACGGGAAAATGCTACGTATGTATATACAACCACATCATCCAATGTAAACCCACCACAAAAAACGTCTGCCCTTTCCAACTAACTTGCATTTGCGCTTGTCGACCTTCGAGCCCTCCCGGACTATTTGGCTACTCCAGACTTTGTAGCTTCCGGTATCCGTTAAACCTTAGTATGTAGAATCGAGGGATGAGTATATTTGTGTTTGAGAGATTATGCACTTACTTTTTCTTTATAGCGGTTGTTGTACTTCCTTTGCCAAGTAAAAAGGGAAAAAATCCTACTAAGAAAAAAATTACTTCAGGTTATGTGAAATATTCTGTATATTTGTAAGCATGCATGTGTTCACATTTCAACAAACACCTTAAGGAGCCCTGTTTGGTAGAACAGAGTATGTTTTTAATGTGTTATTGTTTCAGCAGTCCATATTTTAGTTAAATGGTTTTAGGAATGAATGCAAATTTTATCTATGAAGTTATTCCAAGTGGAATCTAGAAAGCATAAACAAAGGCCAGATGTCTGGGACAACAAATATCTCAGCACTCTAGACATTTGCATCATGAATAGCTTATGGTTATACATTCAAATGGTCGGGTAAGTCCTTAATTTCAGTATAGCTTTTCACAGATGGCTTTGCCTTAATTAAAGGCTAAACATTTGAGTCATTTGCAGTGCCTTTCTTTGGCTGTCTTTCTTTTTCAACAAGGGCTTTTTGTAGGCCTGCTAACAGTCCAAACAAACAACCTCATATTGTTCCGGACGGCGGTAGTCGCTGTTGATGCATTTGTTTATATGATCGATATGGTTAACATTACAATATGGCTTTGTGCTGTTCTAGGGGATGTTTGTCACAGGGCAAATGAGACGGGAACTTTTTCTGTGCCTTTGAAAACTGAGCTGGCGCAGTGTGCCCTCTCGCTATTGTTGTGCAGGAACAGAACCTCTCGCTTGGTATTCCCCTCACAAACCAGCCCAAACTTTGGCCTAAGAGATGGCCTTCAGGAATCCAGCTTTGCTTTGCCAATTCAATCTATTTACCAGTCAGCTTTTTAACTTAATCTCTGTCCTTTTCTTACTTTTGCACCGTGCATTATGCCACATTTTGTGTTAAATCCTTTCTTGATTAAATCTTCAATGTCTTAATGTTAGTTTTTGTTCGGCTTCCCAACTACATGAAATATGTACAAAATACTTAAAGTACAAAAATTTACAAAATATTCGCAGCATACACATTATGAGGAAAAAAACTATATTAATTTTAATGATATTAAGAAAAGTAGATAACAACTGGTAATGTTGTTCGTTTACAGATTTGTGGCATCTTATATACCCATCTATGTGAATATTTCCAAATAGCAACATTTTATTGAGAGTCATAGTGAAATCGTCTCTGACAACCGCTAGGCAGTTGACTCCTAATTGACTAATTGACTCCTAAAGCTCTCAGAAATTGACAGAGTTGGATGCAAAAGCATAATACTTCTTAACCAAGCATGAGGCCAGTACAAGGAAATTCCAAATCGAAGCTTTGATGTACTGGAAAAGCAATAGCAAGTTGCATCATGGTCAATAGCAATAACACAGCCAAGGTCTGGAATTTCCGGTACTGACTGAATTAACAAGGTTATTAAGTTATTTATTATATATTGTTTTTGTAACACCCCTGAAAAAAGAGGAAAAAAAAAACTCGAAGCTGATGCTTAAGTCCAGTACTGAAAGCTCTGCTAGCGAGATGTACCTTGCTTACATCTGGTGGCCAAAAGATCCACTGGGAAAATGCAGCTCTTAACTCCAGCATCTCTGCTGAATAGATGCAGCTCTTTATGTTTGGTAGCTGAAAGCTCTGGCGGAGTGATGCAGCTTTTCAAGCTAACCTTCTGACTGAAGTGCTTGCATGGATGAGTGAACTAAAAAAAAAACTCACAGAAAAAAACCTTACAAATGCATGGAAAATGACCACCAGCTTCCTTTCTCCTCAAAAGTATATGCTATCAATATGGAAAGAGGTCCAGGTTCTTGAGCCAATAAGTCCAGAATCTCTCTTTATTAATTGTGCCTATGTTCATCATCACTCGTAATAAAAACCTACCAGCATTGAATCCAATTTGATCTAATGTGTTTTTTTTTTTTAAATAAGAGGCATGAAAAAAGAGAAAAGGGAAAAAATGTGAAAAGATAATATTTATATTAGTTGAGCACTGGTAGGCTGAAAAAGTTAATGGATGGTACTGGGGGATTACAGCCTGCTGGTTGCCATAAAATAAAGAATTTTATTGGACTGGTCAAAGCAGAAGTTGAAAGGGCAGAGCAAAGTCAAAACCATAATGCAATAGAAGGCAAAGAATAACATAGGAAGGGACAGAACCAGAAATGTGGTAGATATTCCTTCTTGCCATAACAGATGAAGGGATATGACCATATGAATAGCTCAACTTTATCTCAAGCACTCAG
This sequence comes from Neosilurus mollespiculum, assembly GCA_030014195.1. Taxonomy (NCBI): domain Eukaryota; kingdom Metazoa; phylum Chordata; class Actinopteri; order Siluriformes; family Plotosidae; genus Neosilurus; species Neosilurus mollespiculum. The sequence goes on from JAQMYF010000017.1 coordinate 7,303,563, forward strand.
ACAAAGAACAAACACATACTATTTTCAGAACAAACTTCACTTTTTTTTACCTTTTCCTGTGTTATAAAAAAAAAAAAAAAAAAAAAAAAAAAAAAAAAAACACCTGTTGATAGCAAGCACCAATGTACTAGTTAACACACTCAGGTGTCTTCATTTTAATTCAAATTTTATTGAAATGTTTTACAGGAAGAAAAAAAAAAACATTTGCAAGAAAAAAAAAACTATGGGGTTGAATAAGCTGGGAATTCTCAGGACAATACCGCTCCCAACCAGTGAGACATCACATCCTACTTTCTCGACAAACCTATTGGAAGGAGTATGCTGGTTCCTTTTCTATTTTTGGGGAACATCTGCTGAAACTTATGTACGGGATGGGAATCAATGGTTTCAAGAAGGATAGTTGGGAGATTTATAACACGTTTGTCTTGATGGTGTGAATGCTTTCTCAGACCTCCTGACTTCATTGTAGTCACTCATCATAAATGCTGAAGCATTGGTAGTTGTTATACTTGTGAGGTATATTGAGAGGCATTCTATCTATCAGTATGTATTCATGGACAGAAAGTATATTTCTGCATACTGAAAGTTTGCCATTTGGAATATTTTGGTTTATGCCGAAAGGATCATTTGGCAAGCGATTTATGAGAATCTGAGAATCTATCAAAAGAGTTATGTTTTTATTAGTGATAAAGTCTACAGTTAGATGTCAAAAGGGAAGATGTGCTGGACAAAGATGTATTTTCCATTCGTTATTCAATGTCATTTACACTGCAAAAAGGCTACTTCACAACCCCATGAGAGTTAACATCTCATCCGAAGCTAATTATACATCTGGAAGTCTTTTTTTTTTTTAAGTCAGACTTTTCTTCTGCTAGTGAGAGTTTATGAGAAAAGCATGCCACTAAACAATGTCCTGTCCTGGGGAAAGACAGAACTCAAGCCTGATTTGGAGTCATCTTAACCTAGCTGATGGATGCAGTAATGGAAATAAATTCAGGAATCAATAAACATAGGCAGCCTTAAGTATCTCTGCAGGTTTTTGATATTTTGGAAGGCCATCAAGTGATAGCCCTGACCATTCAGTGATAGCAATGAAAACTTCTTTGCTTACATCTCAGATATTAAACTGAGATCATTTAAACATGATTTTTATAAATAGTTTGTTTTCTGAGTTTCTGAGTATAAAAGAACCTCTTTCACAAAATTAACATGTTATGGCAGGTGTTTCTCACACGTCCCTGAGAACATCATTCGTAAAAGTATGAATGACAGCAAAAGAGCATAATTCATGCAGCATTATGGGATACTCACAGTAGGCAGAGGTGATGCATAAAGTCTCTCATATCTCAAATATGGATCAGATTGTAGGCATAGCTGAGATAAAAATTTTGTAAATATATTAGCTATTGGTTTTGGATTAAGAGGGCTGATCAGTGGGTTGCTACTGGTTTGCAAGTCTGGGCTTGATCACCCCCGGCTGGGTCGCCTGGGCGAGGGTGTATGATGTTGAAAGACCCAAAACACCCAATGATCCCGGGAAACATCACTGATGATGCGCACCAGTTGCATCCAAGAGATGTGTCATAAAGAGTTCATGTCCCAAAACAAGGGTAAAGGGTATTGATATTGAACAGTTACTTCATTCAGGCCCTTGCTATCAAAGCATGGATAAAGCCTCCTCCTTTGTTTAAAAACAACAACAACAACAACAACAACAATCCTAAACAACAAAAGGCACCTCAATTAAGGGTTGAATAAAACTTATCAAAGGGAAGCTTCCCAAATGTTGGCTTAATAACTCCACAATACCCATTGAATTAAACTACAGATGGAAGTTGGTGCTAAAAGATAAATTGACTACAAAGTTTAATAAGTTTGTAATATCTTGGTTAAAAACATTTTAGCAATATAAAAATATTAAATTTTAAATATATAAATATAAATATAAATATAAAAACCAAACTGTAGGTATTTTAACAAAACAAATGTTTTATTATTGCACTATTTGAAATTGTTCCAGTGGTTGCCACATAAAGGAAAAATGCATTAGGCTAAATATCCTTAAATCATAATAAGTTTCTAAAAAGTATCGTAGCTTTGTTGTAATAATAAAACACATGCGTTTTGTCAGGTTTCTGCTGTAATTTAAGCTCCATATTAAAAGGTAAGTGTGTGTCAAGTTTACTCAGTGTGCAGGAATTATACAGCAAATACTAGCCGCACTATTTAATGCTTGAAAGAGAAAAATAACCCAGCAGTTCATGTTTTGTTTGTCATAGTCAGCATTCATCATTAAAGACCGGGAGATGGCTTTCACCTGCTTTCTCTATGAAATAACTTCTTTCATATTGGCACTCCAGCTGCTGCATGTCTTCTCCAGCTCTAATTAGAGGGCTGAGAGGAAGAAAACCCTGTTTCTTGCAATGGGACTGGAAGTGTGCTTTCCAAAAAAAGATTTTTTTAAATGCTGCTTTTGTTGTTATCAGAAAGACATTTAAATTGGGTCATAAATTTTACTTTGAACAAAAGCTTCATTAATTTGTGAATTGAATTTGTTATTTCATAAATGTCAAATGCTCCTTCATAGTACACTCAAAAAGTAATTATACAATCCCATGTAGGTGATTTGCATCCTCTAATATCCCATTAACACCTTTAACTGGGCTTTTCCCTGATTGGATCATTTTTTTGCCAAAATGAGAGGTTTGTTCTTGGCAGTCATCAATGTTCATCATTAAAGGAGTTCCACTGAGGCAATGTAAGTGAAGATGGATCTCTTGGTTAATAAATATTCTTAATGCTCCTTGCCCTCTTCTCCTGCTTGATGAGCTAGACCTTAGGGCTTGACATTAAACTTCAAACTCTTAAACACCAGTAGAAACACAGGCTGAATGTCTATATACTCATGCTCATATGCATGCTCATATACACCTGCAGTTTGGACACATTAGATTGAATATCTATTCCCCATTGTTTTAGAGACATTTTGTGGTTAGCTTTTTAAGACAAGTATAACTTCACAAATAGTGGTTATGAATGTATTTCTGAAACAAAATATATTTTATGTAAGTAGATTTTAATTAAAAGCGGTAGTGTTTACTCAAAATAAAACAATCATAGAATAACTTAACTCAGTAAGTTAGCTACCAGCATCTATAGCATATATACAGCATATTCGGTATAACTCAATGTTTATACTGAAAGGTTTATAACAGTTAAGTGATCATGGTACTACTTTGCTAATCAGTTGCTATATTTTGATTTGGTGTGACCTCCTACACACAAAAGCACAGGAGATTTTTTTTCTTTCTCTCTCTCTCTTACCAATAGTCAGCAATGTATTGATAAACCATCATATTATTAATAAACCATGAGTAGAAGTAGTGGACACAGTGAACACAACTCAAAATTCCAAAATGCACTATAGCCACATGGCTTAAAGCAGAGACTCGGCACTGCTAGTTAGCTAAAGGTAAGAAGCACAGTGCCGTTGGTAGTAGCATTAGCATGAAGTTTGATGCTTCAGAAGCTGATCTATTTGAGTGTACAGTTGAAGAGGTGAGAGAATGTGCCAGACTAAAAGGCTTAAGTCCTGCTCCTGCATTGGTTGCTTTATCTAATAATTAAGTTAAATTCAATAAAATCTAGGCAACACAGTGGTGCAGTGGTTAGCACGTCCGCCCCACAGCAAGAAGGCCTGGGTAAGATTCCCGGGCTCAGACGTTTTTGTGTGGAGTTTACATGTTCTCCCTGCTTGCATGAGTTTCCTCTAGGTATTCTGGTTTCCTCCCACAGTCCAAAAACATGCACATCGCCCCTAGGTGTGAGTGTGAATGGTTGTTTGTGTGTTGACCCTGCAATGGCCTGGCGAACTGTCCATGGTGTACCCTGCCCTCGCCCAGAGTCAGCTGAGATAGGCGCCAGGTGCCTCATGACCCTAATTAGGATTAAGCGGTTCAGAGAATGAACGAGTGAATAAAATCTATTTCTTCTAGCAGGCCAGCTTGTTGATGAAAGAAATGTAAATTAAAAACTAAGAATTTAATCATAAAATAAATTGTTTGCAGCACTGAAGATCACATTTCCTTCATTTCATTTTTTGAATCACTTTATCCTTTGCTAGGGTCCTAAGGAGGCCCATCCAAATATTGTTGAAAAAGAAGCCAAGAGTGTCAAAGCTTCATTAAAAACATTATTAGGAGTTTAACATTTTAAAGAGTTTGAATTTCTGGTTTACCTTATAACCCCTTAATTCTTATTCTTTATATTGGAAGGGAAGTGAGGGGAAGGGAGGGTTTGTCATATTGCTTGATTTTGTCCATTAGTGTGGACTTGACCTGGAGCCGAAAGCTTCGTGCATTTCTCTAGCGTTGACAAACACAATAGCCACAAAGCGAGCCAAGGTCATTACTATTTTCACTGTCACTTCCATGGCTTAATTGTGCTTTTTCATTGCTACAAGCCCAGGGAATTCGCCCCGAAGATTACCCATGGTCCAGACAAAGCCAATTGGTATTAAGGCAGTGTGCCAATATGGAAGGTGGGGTTTAGATGATTTCAGTCAGTGAGTTTTTTAAAAATATGAATTTATTGTTCTAGCTAAACAGTGAAAATGATTCAGCTGAACATTTGTGAAAAGCTGAATTATTTTAGCCATACCTATGTTTACCTGCCATGTTAAAGCTCACTGATATAACGTAAGCAAAGAAAAGCAAATATGTAAGAAAATAAAAGTCTGTATAACTTATTTGAAAGAAATAGCCTATCACCTCTGTTTTAGGTAGAATAAAAGTTGTAAACCATAACTCCATAATGTTGCACTTAGCGTGGACTAGCCCTTGTGTGGTTGACAATTCATGTAAATAGTCAAACACCTTTTGTTTGGTGTGATTGACAGTTTAATTAAATTGTTTGTTAAGTATACCTTCTTAATTGCTTTGATGAGTATTTCATGCTTTGATGAGCATTTCATTTCTTGGGTGTTACACATTTTAGTTTTGCTGTACCACTCTTTGCAACATGGTATGAGTGCAGGGAATATGCTGGGATATAATATGCTGGGAGATAATAGAAACACAAACAGGTTTTCAGCTCAAGGATTAAAGCCCCAGGATATAGCTTTCAGGTAGCCTTGAGATAGCTCTGGCTCACTCCAACACGATAGTGGAATAGCTGCTATTGAAAACCACAAAAGAATGTCACAATAAAGAACAACTCAGTCCTCATTGAGGAAACAAACACTATAGCTGTTTTACAGATGATCATTTACATTTTGAACTAATTCTTCTTGATCCCTCCCAGGCCATATCCCAGGTTCTTTAGCACAAGCTCTAGCTCAGTCATGCAATATACAGCACAAAGTCCATTTTGTGTACTTGACACAGAATGGCATCAGCTTCAAATCTTCTTGGAGGGCTGTCATGAGACATGTGCTGGCATGTGGCCCTTTTTTATTCCAACATCACATATGCAATTACTTGGTCCGTCAACTAGTCCACTGAAATAAGAGAGGCCAAATGACTCTATGGGATGCTGGCTGAACAATTTTTAGCAGTCAGTCATCCAAATACATGTAAGATAAACAAAATTCTTGCCAGTATCTGTTGGATTGTATGCATATGAACTTGAAATTACATTAAACAAACAAGCTTGGAAGGAGAGGGACTGATAAACAAAATGCCTTTCATTGGTGTTGTTTCTGTAAAATGAGCCTTGTTTCTTTTGGTACTTTTAATTTATTCAATCCTGACACTGACATGAAAAAAAGTGTTTTGTTTTGTGAGAATGTAAAAACATTTGAGCATGATTTCTTAAAAAGAAAATATTTCCACAGTGCTTTATAAATCTCCATAAGAGGCTAAAGGCATTTCACATTCACAACACATTTATTTAATGCTACTTAATGATATGTGTTCAACACCCATTTACACCACAGCCTTCTTGACGAATGAAGTCATTCATGCCAACAGATTAGTGAGCTGTGCAGTCTTCACCCTAAAATAGCTGCGCTGTTAGTGATTGGTTCAGTTTTAGACTCTCCTGGAGTCAAAGAGCAAACAGAAGTGACTGCATCCCAACAACATCGCGAGCATGTGCAGTGCTTTTGTGCCCCTTAATCCAAAGATCAGTTTTGTTGTTTCTCCTAAATTGCTTAAGAATGGGATTTGACTTAGATCCCAGATCAGCGGTAAGAAGTAGTTCAGGAGTATTAGGAGGTACAACAGTGCATGAGAATTTCACATTGTGAGCGCTGACCCTCAGGAATGTAACGCTAATCTTCAGGTATTGCTACAAACTCCATAACTCTGGCGTACCTGTGGGCTGAAAAATCCACTAACAATCTCAAGCAAGTCTGAGAAACAACAGTCATGTCTGTTTTTCCAGACCTGGCTGACTCTAATTTTAAATATTACCGTGCATTTCAGTGTGAACTGTAACTTTCAGATGATAAATAACAACATGGAAGTGGCACAGTGTAACTATTGACCTTTTTTGGGTTTGTGTTTTTTTTTTTAATTAGTCATGGTAATCCTATTTAATGTGGGTTTAGTCTGCAAACCAGTAAGCTAGATAGCTCAAGGGATGGAAAGCAAAGTGGAGCATTTGAGTTTTCCATCAGAAGTGTTTGTGCTGCTGCTCCCACAACCACAAGCAAACGTGCAAACAGCAAATCCAGAAGTCTAATTTCCGCCATGTGCAGTGACTCGAACCACGGGATATTTATACCAAATCCAGGCAGCAGGAAGTATCAGAAGAAAAAGACATAGCGGTTAAGAGTTCTGTTTGGAAGCTCATGCATGATGTAACATGGCCTGAAACTACCTTGTTTTCTCATGCAAAAGACATTTAAACGTATTTTTATTTGAAGTATTCTGCCATCTGGAATATGCGAAGGTGTAGTTTAAATATTATAAAGTGTAGTTTTTTCTTTATGATTCCTTTACACCATTTACTGACAGATTTGTGTTGGAGGTGCCAAAAGGCTTAGGTTAAAATTATTGGCTGTGCAGTGGGAAACTATGTGCCAGAATTCATTTATTTAAGCAAGAATACCTGAACTACTGAAAGAAATTATGTTTAAAGCCAAAATCCTCAATGTTAACTTGGGCCTTCTTTTCTCAATCATGAAACACATTAGATATGTGTTTCTCAGTGATTCCTGCACAATTTAACTATTATTTTTATTTTTAATATAAAAAGCAAGATTTTTTTTTTTAGAGTTAGAGTCGACTAACTGGATATAGACCTAGTTATTACTATTATTAAGTGCACAATTATACTATATACATATTTCGCCAGCAGGTCAATCACAATATGACAAAGAATTCTATACCTGTTAAAAATAAAATTTTTTACTCTTTTCTTAAAAATAGTGTGGTCTTTATTGATTCTAATATCACAAGGAAATTCTGCAACCAAAACAGATTCAGCAAAAGTTTTCTTTTTGGTAGATGGTACTACAAATGATAGGGCATTGTCATTATTCTATGATCATAAGTTCCAGACTGGACTATGTTCAGTTAACAGGTATTCATGTAGGTGTGAAGGGGCCAACCCTCAGAGACACAGAAAAAAGAAAAAGCAACCCTTCCTGAGAATAACCTTGGCTGCTTGTGGTTGGAATTTTATATTTTCATTCAAAAGGAAATTCATGTATCATGTTGGTCTGGGGAACATAGGCACTGGAGAGCATGCGTGCCGGGGAATACTGGAACTGGGGAACATAGGCATGACCTCCTCCTTTGATGTAGCTGCCTACATGATGCAATCCAAATCTGGAAGGCTAAAAATCAGTTTGTGGTGTTTATTTCCTGTTTATTTCCAATCTGTAGAAGGAATTCTCTAAGTTCTTACTGCACACACATCTTGATCAAGAATTTGATGTGAGCCATCTCCAAAAACTAACAGAGCCTTCCTTGTCCAAAGCCCTACCTCTGCCAACAAAAACATGTAAAACATAAACTCCTTGGTGGAGACAACAATGGAGTTGAACTTTATAGCAAAGTCTACCTGATGTAGTCCGAAGTAAGAATTGTCATCAGTGAAATGGGCCAGGCACAAAATTATTGTCAGGCACAAATTTCAAGGACTTCCCATTAATGAAGTTTAATCAAACTTTTTGGCTATTAAATTACTTTGGAAGTCCATGTAGATTCTGGTTTCCTTTGTGTAGCCTGGAACAGCACACGTGCCTTTCACTTCGACATGCCCACTTGTCTTTTCTAACAAATAGTTTACTGAATATTTAAATTACTCCTCCACATGTTTATAATTTGTATACAGTAATGGTCATCCGTTAATGAGGGGTGGTACCAGGTGCAGTTGTACATATGAACGAAAGTCTCACTATGTTCCCATGTCACATAGACATGTCTTATTTCAAAAACAGCTAGATAAAATTTCACACAGGTCTCCTTTGAATTATTTCTGAGGTGTTTAGGGATTCTGGTGCTAAATCTTTGATTGATGCTATGTGTTCATTATCCCTTTGACAAGTTAAATATTGTTTGCCATGTTATTACAGGGAGTCATTACTAACAGAGTTACAATGCATGAATGCATGAATGAGTAAGTGCTTATGTTGAGACCAGAACATACAACAAACCCCAAATCATTCCTAGTTTCAAGGATTTTGAAAGAAACCTTATTCAAAACTTTTTAAGCTGTAAGTACCTTAATTTCATTGCTTTCCCACAGCTCCAAGGTCTCAGGTTTGAACCTGTGTTACACAGTCTCTTCCTGTGTCTTCCTCTTCTTCAGTGGCCTTCCACTGAGTTATCTGCTTTCCTCTAAATGAGAATGTGTGTGAACATAGTGACCTGAAATTAATTGGCATCCCATCGGAGGTGTTTTCTTGCCTCATTCCCAGCTTTCCAGTTCCCAAAAAAAGTTACTAAAGATGGAAAAAGATAATTATATTAATCATTATTGTTATTATTTCTTGTAAAAGAAGCACTATTATATTTATGTGGGATTTTTTTTCTGATTATTTTGTTGTAACTGAGCAACAAATTGAGCTTACTAATGTTCAGAAGGTACACTGGGTTTACACAAGTCTCTTATTCATTGTTAAATGAGCAGTAAAACAAAAGACTAACAGCATTGTCATTAGTCATCCCTCACCTACTTAACCCTTTAAGAGCTCTCTAATCTGCTGTGACATGAAGCCTTTAAATCACTATTGTTTAAGGATAATAATAACTCATCATAATCCTCTTGGTCAAGCATATCCACATGCTGGATATCTTCACAAAAGAGTAGCATCTGCTGTACTCATCCAGAAAGAGCTCCCAATAACTGTGAACTATACTCATTATTTTTTGTACTTGAGGAGGTGTATACTTCCCCAGATGTACCATGAAAATTGCTCACTGTGAGCCTTTAAAACCTTTGGGCAGTTTACTATGAATATTCATGAGATACCCAGACGTCACTCTTTTCCTGTGCTTGTCCCTTTATGAATATTCAAATTAAGGGAGGTAATCGTCACTCCTAACAAGCGTCCTCCTGGCATGAATATGCATGAAAGAAAAGGTTTGCTTTGTGCATCAATGAAAATCTAGCACCTCAGCAGCGGCAGCAGCCGAAACCATCTGGAGCCTTTGTTGGCACAATATCGAATGAGGCCATTAGTAAAGCAAAAGGCTTCACACAGATTCTTTCTATCAACTACTGCTTTATCTACAACTTCCTGTTCTGTGGAGAAAAGCATCAATGATATTTTATTAATGTACTGTCCTAAATCAAATGATCTTCTGTATACTGGAGATTGTTTTAAAAAGGAAAAGAAAAAAAAACATACAGTACTTACAAAGCAATATTCCGCAGACACATTTTTCTAACATTATAGACACAATTAAAATATTTAAAACAATGAATAAATACATTTGATTCAACTTTTTTTCATGTGCCCCTTGCTAGCCAGGGCGGCAAATTAACATCTGAAAATACTAAGAAACAAAAACACCTTAAAAAGGTTTTATGCATTTATTAAGACATATTTTTAAATCACCATGTTGGATTAAATAATAGGTTAAAAAAAACTATTAATAACACACAAATAAAATAATTTCTTCACTAAAACTATATTTTTCTACACTCAACAGGAAGACATTTTAAATCTTAGCCTCCATCTGGACCACATGATAAGCAGATGTCCCTCAACATTCTGAAAAAAATTACTGAAAATTTTCACTACTGAACACATTTTAAAGACAGGCAAAAAGATTGAAAGAAAGATGAAAAGAAAGAACAAAAGAAAGAAAAAGAAAAAAGAAAGAAAGAATTAAATAAAAGAGAAATAAGAAAGAAAGAAAGAATGAAATAAAAAAGAAAGAAAAAAGAACCATGTACAACCTGAGGACCCATTACATTAATGTGCATTTTTAGTTACATAAAATCTGGAAATGTAAATACCTTCAGGGAACCATTTAGACTTTCAGAGGCAAATGTTAATTAGTTACTGTAAGAAGTTAAAGATGTAAAGAAGTGAAATATGTGTGTGCTGAGGGAGGATTTGAGAGTGTGTTTGCCTTCAAAACGTGCATGACACCCATGTTTTTAGTCTTAGTAACTGTTAAAACAAGGCTCCTAATAAAAATAAAAAATTAATTCCCTATAATGTTTGGTGAAAATGTATTGAACAATGCTATTGTAGGCAATGAGAACCAAAAAAAAGTCATTCCAAGTATATTGAGGTAAAAGTATAGCTAATAAACAAAAACACTGAAAATAACAATTTTTCAGAACGGTGTCACAAATTATATTTTTTGAATTTTGCACAGCATGAATGAACTTCAAACCATATGGAAAGGTTTAACGGGTGAAGAAATAAAAAAATACAGTACACTTATAAACTTAATAAAATAAAGATAAATCAGAAAGCAAGTTCTATTCAAGTATTTATTTCATGTAATATTGGATCATATTGATGAGAATAAGTATAGTATAGTATACTGATGAGAATATAGTAACAACATATAGTTTTTGAGAAAAAAGGTCAATATTTATTGTGGCCACCCTTTACTTTGATTACAGCATTTAACCTTTCAGGCAGAGTGTTCACATATTTTTTTTTATTTCTTCACTCACTAAACCCTTCCATATGGTTTGAAGTTCATTCATGCTATGCAAAAGTCAAAAAAAAAAAAAAACATTTTTCAATTTTTCAGAAAAACTGGTATTTTCAGTGTTTTTGTTTATTAGCCATACTTTTACCCCAGTATACTTGTCGGAATTATTTTTTTAGTTCTCACTGCCTACAATAGCATTGTTTCATACATTTTCACCCAAAAATTAAAGAGAAGTACTTTTTTACTTCTTTTTATTAAGAGCCCTTTTAGACAAAGTGGTGGTGTATAATCTTCAGTGCACAGTGTATATTTAACATGTTCATGAGGAAGACCTCTACATTATTTTGCAAAGCCATGGTCCTTGTGCTGCTCTTTAGAACTCCTGGCACAAGACAGGGCACAAGACTGCATGTCACCATGTCCTGAGTTATTTTCAGGGCCTGAAGACACTTGCAATATCTTCCCTCGCAATATCTTTACCTAATCTCTCTGTCAGCAGCATAGTGAAAGCATGTTGATGAGTGGCATAAACACTGAGAGATCAAGGAAGATGCTCCATCTCAGGAGGGGAGCATTAGGGTGAGGGGTCAGGGAGATATAATAATAATAATAATAATGATAATAATAATAATAATAATAATGTCATGTCGTGTCATTTTCTGAACCGCTTAATCCTAATTAGGGTCGCGGGGAGGCTGGCGCCCATCTCAGCCGACTCTGGGCGAG
>JAQMYF010000017.1:7325536-7336627 GCA_030014195.1 Neosilurus mollespiculum
CATACTGTATTGTATTTTGTCATTATAATGTTATAGATTTTGAATCCTGTTTTTGGTATGCTGGGTTTTTGTCTCCTGCCTTGCCTATTTTATTGCTGTCTTTACTGCTGTAATATATAGTATTGCTGAGCTGTGATTGATTTTGAATCCAATTTCCATCATATTTTCCTTAATTGCCTTTGTTCTCAATAAACAATAAACAGCAATTGTCTCCATCTGCCTCCATCATCTGCTTAACAGAAATAGTTATTTTTTTTCTTTCTAAGATAATTTTTTGCAGTGTAACAGAAACTGAAAATTCCTCTCACATGGTCCTCACCTGATTGTTACATAACACTAAATTTCAAGACCCCTTCCTGAAATATTGCATGAATATGTCCACATTCATTCATTCATTCATTTTCATGCAGAAAGCTTCCCTACTGTAAGCCATTCATTCATTCATTTTCTGAACCGCTTAATCTTAATTATTGTGAGGAGGCTGGCACCCATCTCAGCCGAGTCTGGGCGAGAGCAGAGTACACCCAGGCTTGCTAGGCCATTGCAGGGTAGAAACATGCTGACCCAATGGCCTACTCTTTTTGAACGACAGCAATGGTTCTTTTACATGCCTCTCATCACAGACAGTGAGAGACACGGCTGGCCTTTGATAACCCAGTTAGCTGCACTGGGGTGGCTGCAGTGACAACTTGGTGATAGTGGGGCTTGAACCCCCGAACTTCGGATCAATAAGCCAGCACCCTTCCACCGAGCCACCACTGCCCCAGCTGCACAATATCAATATATTTAACCTTTGCTCAAAACAGAGTGTTGGCAAACGTATTGTAATCACCAGTATCTGTGTGTCCGTCTGTTTGTTTGACAATTGCTGTGAACAAAATTCACCAGAGGTGATTTAATTTTGGAATGTCTTGGTCAAAGGTCAATGTCAGAGCAAGGTCACAAAACTTTTTGGAGATTTTCCATGTTAACACTGAAAATGCTTATATCTCAGAAACAAAGTGACAATACCCAGTTTACAATATTTCATAATACCAGTTTACAATATGGGACAGATAAAATATGCACACTGTATCATTTACTTTGCAAAGTGTGCAGTGTTCTTATATACAAGGAGTGAAGCTGTGGTTGCATTAGAGTCCAGGTGTGTGACTCTGTACGAAAAGGGAGTATGAACATAAAGAAATCTGTTCTGGTTAGTAAAGTCCTTGGCAGCTGTGTCTGTGGCCATGATACATTCTGGGAACTGGTGTCAGAAACAGACTTGCAATTATTATTTGGAACCAATTTATAATGAAGGCTGATAGGCACTGATATACCCCAGGTGCATTGTATGAATAAACAATTTGTATTTCATTCTTATTTAACATTATATCATTAATTTATGCTCAACAAATTTAAGTAGGCTTTCTTTGTAGATATTTGGATGGGGTAATGGCTCAAGTGCCCCTGAGCTTGAACTGACACAGAGTTCAAGATGGTCTCAACAGCATAGAAAGGCTGGCCATCAATCTTTAGAGATTTGGGAGGCAGGATGGGGGAGTGCTAGCGGCCAGAGGAACAGAGATTACAGGATTGAGGCAAGAGACATGTAAGGTTGAAAAGATTCCAGAATGGCATGACAGATCAAGCCTGTAAGTTACCTCAGTTACCTGAGTTATCTTCTTTCTAAGCTATCTTCAGTTATCTCCTTGCAACTTTGAGGGTTTCTCTGGTGCTTGGTGGACATTAATTCATTTATCATTTGCCAAACCACATAATCTTACTTGGGTCCCAGGAGAGTTGGAGCCTATCTCAGCTGATTCTGGACAAAAGCAGGGTACACCATGAACAGCTTGCCAATCCATCACCAATCCATCACCCAGTGGTCCACTGCAGGTAAAGTTATTGTGTTAACATTTCATGGGAATAGAATACAGCATCTTAGTAATCTAGGATGCATTAATAGGCAATCAACAAGGTAATAAATTGGTGGAGGGAATTCTGAGTATAATATACAGCCAAAGTGAGAATCTGTGACAAGTTATTTTGGTTCTCTTTACACTTAGATAGCTAATGTAACTACCTGTGACATCATTACTACATCACAATAGATATATCAATGTTAGATTTGTCATAGTAGATAGACACATGTCGGTTATGTTACCATGATTAGAGGATGTGCCTGTTACGTCACAGGTGTAGTCGTTGGTGTTCATGTCTTCAGGCTGCAGTGCTGATATAACAATTTCCTATTATAAAATTATAATAAAAACTTGATTTGATATCTATTGGCAGTTATTTTGTCTTTGCAAATAATGTTTTGAATTTCAGCAATGATTTCTAGAAAGAAATATTCAGTCAAATATTCAGTCAATTTTATAAGAGGTTTAAAGGCTTAATATTTGTAAAACCATCTGTAAAACAGGCTGAGCAACATTTCTGGTTTCTAATAATCCCTTGCACATATCCAAGATTCTTTCAGTTCCTAAGATCTTGTTACTGTGTAACATTTGTGTCTTATTATCTTCAAGAGAGAGAATAATCTGAGGCTGGTGAGATGATGTCTGTTTATAGTTGCTATAATTCTAGTGATAACAAAAAGAATACATTTTTTACAGACATTCTGTAACTGTAGATTGAACAATAAATGCTAAATATTCCAATCTTTGAGAAATGGCCATGACTCAAGTACAATACCTGAACAATGATGCTGTTATAAGAAAATAATCATTTTATGTAGTGGTTTACTAATTCCACTTTGGATCACGCTAAATCCCACCACCTCAGTATGGATTATTTTCCTATAACAGCATGGCTCATCATGTATTGTTCCTTACTTAATTGATGATATAGTAATGGTATTTAGTTTTTAGATTTTAGATTTTGTTGAGGAAAATTTTGAATTAATTTTTAGTGAAGCAACTAAAGAGTCATTACGGTTAGAATAAAATGTCACCATTTTCATAAAGTAGTAATTTGTTTATTGTTCAAGATCAACATACCAATTAACTTACATCACAATGTTTGTTATGCACTGAAGCATCAAATTTCAAATAAGGTTGTAAAAAAAATTGTAAATAGCCTATAAACAAATGAATCTAACATATAAATATGAAAGGAAGATATTAATTGTAGAGCTGCTGGTAACTGGTTTCTGATTATGTGACAATAGTATAGAAATAGTGTGTGACCTGGATTTGATGATGAAAACGTGATGTCTATTATTTCTTGAAGTCCTGCTGTAAAAGAAATATATTATAAGGCATTATTATAATAATGTATTACAATATAGTTTTTGAGGAAATAGAGTGGCACATTTAAATGTAGAATAAGGAATTTATTTATAACAGTTACAAAGAGCAAAATATTTAAAAGCATTCTTTATCTTACATACACTGTACAGAAGTGGCACATATTTGATTCTAAATGATTCTGCAAAAGGAACTAGAAGTATTAAATAGAAAACCAAAAAATATTAAAGTTGATGAAAAAATATGAAATATTCAATTTTTCTACTGTACAAAATAAGAAAGAAAGAGAATCAAGCTGAAAATGGAATCCATAATATGGTACCCTGATACAGTGTTTAGGCCTTTTACATGATTAAAAAAAAGTATTTTACATAACAATGTGATGGTCTTGCCATCTTATAATAGCTAAAGAAAAATCTTGGCCTCTTTGGTTCCACGATTCTGTATAATACATTTGAACAAAATTTATTTTACGTCTATAAAAATAACTTTTATTTCAATGGCAAGGTTTTTTTTTTTTCTTTTCTTCTACTCAAAATGTGACTTTTTCAGTGCAAACATCATAACAACCATTTATTCAGAGAATGAAGCAAAAGACATTTCAAGTATTGAAAGATAGTATAAACCTACTGGCTAGTTTGTCTGAATAGGGTCGGTACTATACATTGCATAGTTTATGCGGCACTTATTTGAAAAAGGATTGTGAGCGAGCACAGTTGTGCCACTTGCTACCCTTCAAAGGCATTTCAATTAGCAAGTGCTATAAAATGTGCATTTAGAAATTTTTTTTTTTGTAATTTTATTTTTTGCAAGTGTGATGCTGAAAATAAGAAGATGGCAGACTGAGAAAAGAAATGTAATATAATGCAATTATTTTAAGTACTTTCAGACGTTGTTGCTTTTGTTTTGTTTTTGTTTTTTTTAATCAGCAAACAGCACTGTAACTGACTGGGGCTTTTTCTTACATGAATACGCAAACTCTCTAGACAAGGCTGAAGCATCACAGAAAACTAAATTCATGTCTCCTGCTATATAAAAAGCCCTTGTACTAGGTAATGAGAAAAAAACGCCTGCCCAATGTAGGACCCACTAACATAAGTACTTGAGAATGCAGCATGTCTTAGACAATTTAGGTCAGTTGTTTGACAGAGTTTGACAGATGAATACTGCTAGATGGAGTCTCTTAAATGGATTGGTTGTCGTGTTTTCCAATGGAGTGGTTAAGCGAAGTGCTGCTGTTGAAAGGAGTAAATGGGGAGTTGGTCAGTGCTTTTGTATACAGTGAAAGAGGCATAGTTGAGAAATTCTGGGAAAAAGACCTGTTCCTAAGGCTCCTCTCATCTCAATTTCCCAACACAGCAATTTTAGAGAAGAGAAGCAAAGAAACAGCAATAACCTGTAACATAACTTTCTCATCCCTTTAAGAACAATGCCTAGTGTACAAACCTGTGCTCAGAATAAGACTGTATTACATATAAATGAATCTATCAGGAAGATATTAACCAACATAAATATATGTACAAAATAATTGTGCATGCATGGGTGTATGGGTGTGGACATCAAAGTGTTTACCCAGCTGTTCATAAATATAATTTTACAATAATTTGTTCCATTAATGGAAGTTTAGAGTTACGAGTCTTTAAATATTCTCACTCAAGCACATCCACACTCCTCTACGATCATGTTGGGAACATCGCGCTTGACAATATTATACTCATCATCAAAGTACAGCATGGACATGGTGCTGAGTTTGGTGGGAATACAGCAGGAGTTCATAGAGCCTGGACTCATCCCCCTCATACGGTACTGGTTCACTACAGCAGTGTGAAATGATGATGCTGACCCTGGGACACCAGCCATGTACGCTGGGCAGCTTCCCTCGCAGTAATTGCCAAAGTAGCCTGATGGCGCGATGATCCAGTCGTTCCAGCCAATGAGGCGGAAGTCAATGTAGAACTGCTGGCGGCAACAAAGGCCACTGGTACCATCACACTCCAGGCCACGCTTGCGAATGCGGTGCTTGTTGTCTGACACCCGTGCCTGTACTACCAAGAATGGTCGATGGGACTCATCACATGAGTTTACCAGTAAAGGCAGAACTCCTGCCTCCTCACAACCTTCGCACCGAACATCAAGGTTCTGTCTTCTTGTACCTTTGGAGAAGACTAGTTGCACAGCATCGGTAAGAGGAAACGTGTGCCAACCGCTGCGTTTCAATTCCACACGCTTCTCCACCAGGTTCCACTTGCTGCCCAGGCCGGGTTCCTGATAGTACACTTTAACCATGACTTTCCTTCGAGTGCCTTTTTCCAACAAACTAGGCAGAAGCTTAAAGTACAGCCACAGGTTTGCCTGAGACACGTAGAGATTCTGATTGCCTTCATTGGAGATGATGAAGAAAAGGCTAGACTTCGAAGATAGCAAATCATCTACAAGATAGGGAAGAAAAGATCAAATGTTAGT
Organism: Neosilurus mollespiculum; assembly: GCA_030014195.1. Classification (NCBI taxonomy): domain Eukaryota; kingdom Metazoa; phylum Chordata; class Actinopteri; order Siluriformes; family Plotosidae; genus Neosilurus; species Neosilurus mollespiculum. The sequence continues at coordinate 7,331,233 of JAQMYF010000017.1, forward strand.
TGATTGAAAGATCATCAAACATAGCTGAAACAGCAGGTGCACACTTTGTGTACCCAGTAAATGTTTTTCACTTGAAAACCTGAGCCTGTGCCACTATAATAGCCAGGCTCTGACAGAAGGCTGAGGACATTAACATGCTGAGAGGGCAGTAGATCGCTCACATTGCCATGAATGGACTCCCTAACTGGGAACACTTCAACCTAAAGCGATCAAATGGTGTTAGTGTGTCACATTAAATGACAATGTGGGTGGGAGGAGTTGTCAGAGTCTGTTCCTCTGCCACGTCTCCCTCTCTCGCTCTGTTCACTCTGCCTCTCCTTCCTCACTCACTAAATCTGACCTGTATGAACCTCCTAGCATTCTCTCTTTATCCGATTCAAACATTATTAACATCTCAGTAACAGTCTTTTAAGTCTGCAACTCAGTTAAAATCAGGAGAAGTGTGATCTTCTGCGGCCCCTTTTTGGTGAAGGGGCCACAGCAACATTGTCCGAGCTCGCCTGTGTGTCTGATGACAGCGTGGGCTGCTATGTTAGCCCAGTTGGCCATGAGTTAAGATGGAGATCAGGAGAGGGACCCTATTAGGGCACAGTTAGAAGGTTCAAAGCGTTGGCAATGAAAGACGTGATAACACTTCAGAGGACAGAAAAGGCATTGTGATGTTAAAGCAATCCAAACAGACACTGGGCATATGGCTAATAAAGGTGATTAGGAAACAAGATCAAAGGTAACCATTTAAATGAGACTTAAAGTAGTGACACTTAACTTGTAAGTTATTGTATAGATATAATTTTTGTGTAAGTGTGTACACTGGTGTTTGTTACTTTTAAGGCAACTGTTCATAACTGCTTTTTAAAAAAACATGATAAAAATTATAAGTAAAAGAAACATTCAGTGTACTTTCACTGGATCTTTCACTGGGTCCATCATACATGTCATCCACTATTGATTTTTATTACTGCAGTTTGCTTTCTTTTATTTATTGTTAATTGTTATTGACTCAGTGCATGTAAATGGGACAAGTTCCCACTGGTCAAAGTAAAAGAAAAATTTAATTACAAAAAATTATAATGATATTGATAGGGGCAAGGGAGTATATCTGAGAATAGCCAACCATATAAGCAAATCATGCGGTGAAATAGTGAATTAGAAGTATATAAGTAACTTCTGGAGCCCTGCACCCTAGTTTAATGTCGAGGTAGACTTCACTAGACCTTATAGCAAAGTGCAGTAAGCACTGTAGCAAACAGATTAGCCGAGACTTCAAGGAACTCTTGCACAGCTACCATCTACCGAAAGAATCTTGATAACTTCCCAATGTCTGCACACTAGACCTTACTAATTCATCATATATCTTCAGCATGAAAGGACCATATAGTACAAAGTCCAAAAGACAGCTGTCAGTGAATGCAAATTGGGGAATTAGTGGATAAAGACAAAACTATGAGGTCAAAAGCCTCAGATGTTAAGCCTGGCCATTACATGGAGGCTAGGACAATACCTGGGTGGGCCCCAGTGCCAGCAACAATACACACCACTCAGCATGCCTCCACCTGCACAAGCTCTCACGGCTTGGAGAAGTAATCTCCATGTCATTACTCAACGTCTCACAACCGACCACAACCACCTGGACACCAGTGAAGGACAATTTAGTTATATGAATTGCTCTGTGTTAAACCCTTTTGCACAAGTCACTAATTTAATCCACTAATAATTAGAATGGTCAGTGAAAAATAACTGAAATATTACAACAGCGGTCTACAGTATATGTAAAATAATATATGTCCAATTTGTAATATAAAAAATGCCTTATTGAGATGTGTAATCAATTCTTGTGCAAATGTGAGACAGCATTACATTTGAGTTACGCTTTCAACTGTATTTCAAGTAAGACAAATCACACAGCAGCAGCTGCAACACTGAGAGACTGGGTCCTTCCCACCTGTAACTTCAAACACATCTGAGATGTAAGAAGAATGGAGAAGCTCCAGTTAGTGAGCCATTCCCAAAGAAAAATTCCCACATAACAGTGTCCTTAGGTCACCTTGTATTTTTAATGAAGCACATGAGCAACCAAGCCAACATGCCAAAGAGTTCACAAAATTAAGCCTGAAGCCAAATCTACAGACTCTTGAGAAGTATTTAGTTCTTGTTAAATGACTTTTATGAAATGAGGTCCAATTAACTACATTTCAACCAGCTGTACATGTTTAATTACATTTTTTTTGCTAGTTGTTTGGCTGGTTGGTTTTTTTCTTTACTTTTGGCTCAAAAGTAGATACATGGTATGGGACAAAGGTGCACTTTGACCGTGCCTTAGGTTTGTACCTAAAGAAAATTGGCTAATTTGGTTTTACTGCGCCGGGCATGAATATTCTCCCTGTCTAAAAGTGCCACCATGTTTCCTTTTGGCAAACTGTTAATGGAGCTTGATGCTGAGCCATAGAGTACCTCTGCAAGCAGTCCAAGCATGAAAAGCTCACACGCATGTCTTGGAGACAACAATGAAACCCCATCACACATATTGCAGTATATCATGTATACGATGTGTGTTCTACGAAGGGGGGAAAAAGAAATTACACACTATGCTGTTTCTACATTTACATTTACATTCATTTGTGTATTATTGTATTTACATAGATTTCTATCATTGCTTATATAATAAATCAGCTCTGATTTTTTTTTTTTTTAATAAATCTGTTCCTACCCTGGGCGGTGTAAGTAATAAAAGGTTTTGCATGGAATCATGACTAATGAACATTGTAAAAGAAAATGAAAATTGTTTTCACATGCTGTTTACAATACAAATAAAAGTGTAGTTTTGTGTAGCTTTTCTGTTCCTAGAGTAGAACCATGAAGGAGAGTATCTTTAAGCTTCAATCAAACTTATTATTATTTTTAAATTCACTTTTAAGGAAGACCTTATACACTTTTCCAGGTCAAAGATGCTACAAAAACAAGACACCGGTACTATCCCTGTGATGCATTTCTTTCTGAAAGTGTATAGAAATCACATATGTCAAGGCAGCCTGATACTTGAGTGTAACAATGCAAAATTCATGGCGACAGATCTGTGTGCAAACATGCATTGCTCTCGAAGCTAAACCAGGCTTAGAGATTTTTCCTGCTCACAAAGACAAGCTTAGCAATTTGATTGTGTTTAAGTGGTTGAGGTGGTCTTTCCTCTGTAATATTTTCTATGTGCCATTGCAGCATGATGTATACAGTGCATGAGGAAGGCGAGGAAAGAATCTCTCTCTCTCTCTCTCTCTCTCTCTCTCTCACACACACACACACACACACACACACTGTTTATAGATACCTCGTGCCAACACATACCCATGGGAATGTCTGGTTCATGCTGGTCCCAGAGTAAAGCAAACACAAGTAATCACAAAAAGGGCTTATGGCACGTGCGTACAGGTATGATCGTATCGGTTACTGCAGATGCTGCAGAGGATGAACACACACCTGTCTCTGCAAAACTGATGATTTCTGACGTTTCCTCCTCGACGTCATTGGCGTGACTCGCATGCCCGTCCACGTCGGGGATCTCGACCCTGCCGTCCTCGCGCACCTTCCCGGCATGCAGCTTCCGCAGCGCGGTCACCATAGCTGCCTTTGGTATAGACTGTGTGATGTTGGGTCTCTCCCTCATCTGCAGCCTGGTCAGGATGTGCCTCTTGACTGCATCCACGAATTCCGCGTCCATCCTCCCCGAGTCAGCAGGCTGCGCGAGACCGCACGACGCGCACGACTCGCGCGACGCCGTTGTGTGCGCGTCGCTTTCCGGCGCGGCTGTGCAGCGCACGGACAGCGCGCAGGCTATGACACAAAGCACCCTGAAAAGGAAACTTCTCATGCTTTACGAGCAAAACAGAGAGAAAGAAAAGAAAAGAAGAGAAAAGAAAAGAGAAAGCACAGAGAGACGCGTCACGAGTCCTCGCTCGGGATCGTTTGTTTTAGAAATGGTTCAGGTTCGTCCCAGATGAGAATGTGCTCAGCGCAAGAGCAGGTTGTATCATCCAGTTTTCCTGCAAGGATGCACTAAGATCTTCCATGCGATGACTTGCAGACTTCACTCGAATTGCATGAAGCCATAGAAGAAGGATTCTTAGATCTGCAGCTTTTGGTCGGTCAGTGATGCGCAGTTGACAGAAATGACGTTTTTGTCATAGTACAAGGTGACTTTCTTGTCTCCCCGGTCCTACTTGATAAAGTCTCAGCATCGGTGGCACTTCGGCGTCATGCCATGGCTGGATCAATTATTCTACAAGCAATATTACAGAGTCAACAGCTGTTATTAAAGCCCGTGCATGTAGCCTGATAAGTTGTAAAAGCTCTGATCAGTTCAAAATATCCATAATAAAGAGAAAAAGATGCCACTACTTTTTCCTCTCTCATGCACAATAGCTATGTGCTTGACGTCCTGCCTTCCTTTGTCTGTGTCAGATGTGCCGTCTTCCAGTTTGCGCTGTCCAAGTAGTTCTTCATCGCTTTCCTGGACACGGCGATGCGCTCGTGCGAACAGCTTTAACCCCTTGCGATCGCAACATTGTACCGCTTTAGACAGAAACTTTTTATACAGGAGCGCGAACCACGTGGCTCGGGCAGCCAACAGGAGTTCCCTGTAGCGGATTAAAGCCTCAAGCAAACGGAGTGCGACTTCCTGATGGAGCTCTCTCCATGTGGACGCATGGCATCCTTAATGACCTGAAGTGGCCACTTCAGTCGCAGTGGGTGACGCTCAGTGCATTCGTTTTAAAGTGGGATCTCCAGGGGTCTGTGATTTTCGAGATCAAAACCCAGAATTGCCAAACTTATTCCAGTCCCCTTACTATTCATCTGTTCCAGTTGTCAGCTGAATGACTGAATTAAACAGTGAACTGAATTAAATGGTTAGGTTTAATGCAAACAGTTCTAAATCCAATATATTACTGTAAATAAAATCGGCACTGGGTGGGTCCTTCTGTGGGTTTATTTTACAGTTTCAGAAGTGCCTCTACTAAGTTTGGGAACTCAGGACATGCTTGATTTCTCATAGTCTATTATTATTCATTCCATATGCACAACAGGGTATAACTCTGTAATATTTCCTTTCACCTTTCAGGTATTTGCTTACAAAACCCCTTAAAAAGGGAGTTCAGTGATGTTTATTCATTTGTATAAAACATATTAAAAATCGAATTTACCCACATCAATTATTCGTCTCGCATATAATATTAGGCTGTAAGTTGTAACTGTCAGACACAAATATAGATATGCAACCAGCCCACTTCTTCTACTTTCAAAACAGGAGTGGAAACCTGTACTTACGTCCTCGGCAGTGTGAACTCAAGGCTCGGTTAATTTCTCGTATTATTCATTTCAAATACACAACAGACTACATATCTAA
>JAQMYF010000017.1:7346460-7357050 GCA_030014195.1 Neosilurus mollespiculum
TAGTCAAAGTCCTGACCTGAATCCTATTGAGATGCTGTGGCATGACCTTAAAAGGGTGGTTCATGCTCGAAAACCCTCTAATGTGGCTGAATTACAACGATTCTGCAAAGATGAGTGGGCCAAAATTCCTCCACAGCGCTGTAAAAGACTCATTGCAAGTTATCGCAAACGCTTGATTGCGGTTGTTGCTGTTAAAGGTGGCCCAACCAGTTATTAGGTTTAGGGGGCAATCACTTTTTCACACAGGGCCATGTAGGTTTGGATTTTTTTCTCTCTTAATAATAAAAATCTTCATTTATAAAGTGCATATTTTGTTTACTTGTGTTGTCCTTGACTAATATTTAAATTTGTTTGATGATCTGAAACATTTAAGTGTGACAAACATGCAAAATATGCCGCTGTTTGCAGTCATTTCCATTTGTCAAACTGTTCCGGAATATGTATCGATGCTTGCCGACGGGCCTTTTGCACCTCAACTCGCATTCTTACACAATCTGCCTAATTTAGCTCTTGGATTATCACCATCCCCTTTCTTCTTGGAGGCATCCATGTTTGTTGTCAAGCCTCGTTTTCAAAAAATTTTTCAGCCGGGAAAAAGTAGTTCTAATGTAAACACAGCAATCTTTTTTGCTTCAACATTAATTCCACTAATTGTTTTTATTTGCTAAAATCTTAGCAACGGGGTCGAATTGGGAAAATTTATTTTAGACACCCAAACTTCATACGTTTATGTATTGAATTATGCAATAAACCAGATTTTGATAATATATTAGTTGCTTTTTCTAAAGCAGCATAGTACTGTATAGCTTGCTGAAAAATAGAATTGGGATTGGATGTGAAATACTTTCTAAACAGAGTTCCACATCAGCTTGATAAGCATGTCCAAGTGTCTTCTCTGGAAAACCACAATGATTATAACTGATGCTGTTGATACTGCAGTTAATAATATATACAACTAATGTTGCATGAAACCTGCTCAGATAATGCGTTTAGTGAACTTTTATTCTTAATGCAGTGATTTCTTTACAAGTGGTGCTAGATTCTAAATTCGAGTTATTCTAGAGACCCTGTACCTGTTTCACCCAGTGTAATTTAGGCACCATTAGACCTGTAGCTCTGATATGTCACACACAATATTCTAGTCTTATAAGGTGTTGACTGGTAACAAGAAACCACAAAAACTAGGAGTTTTATTTTGAGCTACTGTGGACCCAAAAGGTATACCCAGTCACTGTTCTTTAGTTATGTCATGTATATTAAAAAAAGCATTTGTCAGCATCCAAGCTCCCTTTGTGTTGTGTTGGAGGATTATGAACTTAATTTCGCATACCATTCTATTTCCACATGGCTGATTTCCAAACCTCAGCCGGAACAGGATCTGTCAGTGCTGACTTCCTGTGGTCAGCATTTTCATTTTGAAATGAAAGAATATAAATATTTACCACAGCAGTAGTAATGAGATCACAGGCAGGACAAAGGTAAATGCTTAAATGATGTGTGGATGTCATTAAAGCCTTATTATTTTCTAGAATGGTGTGTTTAATATTATCTATATTTGCTAGTGCTTCACAGTTTCATCATTAGTATGATGTCATTGCAAAAACAACCCTGCACAAACCTTCAGGTTAAATGAATGCTTCACAACTTCTTTTGTGTTTTGCTGTGGGGATAGTACAGAGAAACAATCGCTTTAGCAATAAAGAACCTACAATTCAACATGTGTGTGTTTTTGTGAAACAGGGAGCAGATTCTGCGTGTGAAAGCAGAGGAGGATAAGATTCCTCTATTGTTAGTTGGAAATAAGTCTGACTTGGAGGACAAGAGGAAGGTTTCTGTGGCCGGAGCCCGGGAAAAAGCAGATGAATGGGGAGTGCAGTATGTGGAAACCTCAGCGAAAACACGTGCCAACGTTGATAAGGTATGGTTTACACACACACATTGTTATGTAGTGCCACTGTTTATCTTTTTACACATACTGTCTGCTGAACCAGCACGAATAATGTAGCAAATAGGCCCAATATGGGTCCTGGTTTTAATTATCCATGTATTCGTACATGGATGTGACCAAATTAGCAAAATGACTCTTGTTTGAAGGATTTACAATGTGGCTGAGGTTTCACATCTCAAGTTCAAACATAATTGTCTCATTTAAAAGTAAGTACAGTTTCCTATTAGTGCTCAATAGGGATGGCTGGTCTAATGGCACTCGATCTGAAGTTTTAAGCGCTTTATCTCCAAAACTTCATCACCTTCCTCTTAATTTTACTTTTGACCTTGACTTTCCAAAATCAATTCATCTCTGGGATTCAGGTATGCTTGTGTCCCCACCAAGTTTGTTCAAAATCCTTTGGAAGGGTGTGGTCACGGTTTTGTTCACAGACAGACAAACGAATCCAGTTGATTATGATTCCTCTGCCAAAACTCCAGACGTTCATTCTTTTCCCATCAACGACACACTCAGAAGTGTTTTATTCTGCTTGATACTAGAGATTTCCACGGAATTTATTATCAAGGATAGTTTTTAATTTATTAAATAATAACTTTTGGGTGACATGGTGGTGTAGTGGTTGGCATGTCCACCTTACAGCAAGAAGGTCCTGGGTTCAAGTCCCAGGCCATTTCTGTGTGGAGTTTGCATGTTCTCCTTGAGCTTGCATGTTTTCTCTAGGTGCTTCAATTTCCTCCCACAGTCCAAAGACAGGCACATTAGGCTAATTGGCTGTTCCAAATTGCCCCAGGTGTGGCTGTGAGTGTGAATGGTTGTTTGTGTTGCCTTGTGAAGGACTGGCAAGCTGTTCAGGGTGTACCCTGCCTTCACCCACCTCCAGCCTTATAATTCGTAATACTTTAATCCATTTTATGCGTAATAACTTGGAACATCCTTAGTACCTGTTCAAACTTGCTACGTTATGGCAGCTATAAACACCCATATTCCCTCACCACCTCATTTCTCTCATGACATATAGAAGACAAAATCACATGGCGCATGTTGCCTGTGGGGGAAAAAATATATACACTGACTCATTGACACTGGAGACCCTTTTCATAAATATTGAGTCAGAAGGTTGGGGGTTCAAGCCTCAGTACCATCAAGCTTCCACTGTTGGGCCCTGAGCAAGGCCCTTATACCTCAACTGCTCAGTTTTATAAATGAGATTAAATGTAAGTCGCCCTTGGGAAGAGTGTCTGCCGAATGCTATAAATATGGATGTAAACAAACATATACTTAAAATATCAACTCACTTATCTAGACCATCATAACATGTTTATAAACTCTCTTTATATTTAGACTTGGAGTATTCACCGTACAAGTCCATCTGAATGAGCAGTGTTTTAGTTCATTACTATCAGAGCTGTTAGCGTTGTTAGAAATTTAATCAAGAGCTTCTGACCGACCTGAAAACAAGAACCATACTTGGATATTAAATTATTTATACCACTCTCCAGAGAGCAATTACGATGCATTACTTGACAGATGGTAGCTTTTATTCAGCAAGAAAAAAAAAATTGGGTTCTTGTTTTTTCAGGTGTTTTTTGACCTAATGAGAGAGGTGCGGGCGAAGAAGATGGCTGAGAACAAGGACAAAAATGGCAAGAAAAGTGGGAAGAAGAAAAAAAGCCTGAAAGAGCGCTGCACATTGCTTTGAGTCTGATGAACGGTGAAGAGCAAACCTCTCAGCACAAACCTTTCTGGTGGATGCAATGAAGCCGATAGCTGGTTTTCCACTGTGGTGGTTGACCTTGCCAAATCCAGACCGAGTTAAGAACTGTGAAAGGATGCCATTGTTTTTCCTTGCTGTATCCAGTGAGGTTAATACAGCTGTCATCCATTGTGATTTTCAAATCTTTTTTTTTTTTTTTTTCCTTCTGCCTTCAAACATCGCCTTTTTGTTGTGCCACGTTATAACAACTTGCTCTCTGAGGCATTTTAAATTTGGCAAACTGTCATTGGTTATTGGCAGTGTCTCATACTAATATATGAATCACTTACATATATAAACTTTATGCAGTAATGTTCGAGTACTCTCTTGTTTAGAATTAGTGCATTAATATTTACCACTACTGCATTTTTTTATTCTATTAGCTCAATTGTTTTCACAATGTCGGCACTATTTAAAAAGATGGACTTTTGAAAGGAACAACACAGTTTAGCAGCAACCAAATTATAGATAAATCTGATCAATATGTAATTAGATTAGCCCAGTTTTTGCTGGTTGCTGCGGAACCTTTAGAGGATATAATCTGAACCTGCTTTCGTAGGAACTTTATAGCCCTGAGATCAGTGTGGAAACCAGTGTGTAATACTTGAACACTCTGTAATGATGTGCTGATGTTGAATGGAGTGCTGAGGGGTGTTAAAGGAATGTGATGACCTGATTAGATGGATAATGGACGTCAAATGTAAGGAACAATTCTAATGTATAAAATATAGACTGGTAGCGTAGTGTACAGCAATCTGAGGAAAGCTGCTTGTTGTAATACTGCTGTGTCGTGTCGTGTTTTCAAAGACTTCACTATGCAAAACCTACCACATATACTGCTTTTAGTATAAACAAGTTTTTTGTAATAACCATATTTTTGTAATTGAGCCACTTTTTGTATGAATTGCCTCTCACTGATTCACTGTATGTTGATAACAGACCAAATAAACCCTATTTGTTTAGTACATGTTGTAAGCCCTAAAATCATTTCTTTATTCCCAGCTTTTATGACTGTATAATCTGGATGACTTTTGTATTAATAATACCTATAAGGTGGCTTATTCCAGAGTGTATGCACAATAGACTGATTTGGAAATGAATTCAAAACCCTTGATGAATTTAAATATATAGAGCTAAGGGTGGAACAGTGGTGTGGTGGTTAGCACTAGGTGACACCAACAGATATTTGCCCATCATGTGAAGACAGTTTGCAGTATTGTGAATGGTGATTGCTATATTCTTTTATGGTAATACAAAAAATGTAATTAAACAGTGAGACGACAGGCTTCAACATTCTCATAAAAATACAGTGGAACCTCAGCTTTCGAACTGCTCCCTTCTCGAACAACCCGGTTCACAAACAAATTTGCAGAGCCATGATTGCACCCGGTTGCAGTACAAATGCCCACAGAACACCAACTCTTAACTTTTCTTAGATTTTGGCGATATTTCTTGTGGTGTTTGTTTCTTTTATATTTTCTCATCGATGAGCCTCTCTGGGTCCTGGGTAATCTACTGAAAGTGTAAAGGTGAAAAGGAAAGTAGTGAGAACAAACGATAGAGGTGAAGAAAAAATAATATTGCTTATATATTTCTAACTCACATAAAGCTTTCCTTAAAACATTGCTATAGGTCTTTACAAGACACTTGGCAGTTGAAACATCTGCTGTTGAATAAGTCGTTCAGAGTTCGAGTCTTAGATGAATGCTAGAAGTTAACACATTTTTTTTGTTTGTGTGTGTCTCTCTAACATATAAACCTAAAATCTTTATATATTTATTGTGCTGTAGTGATGAATGTATGATTGCATAATATTCCAGAAGAGACCATGTTGGTGGATTTACAATTATCAATAGCCACTAGGTGGCACAGTAATGTAGGTAAAATAGAACCTTTCAGGCACTTATACAATACAAATATTTAAGAAGGCACTTTATAATTTACATGAAATGCACTTTTAATTATTATTTTACATATATTTACTTCTTTTTCCCCATTGTTCAGTTCATTCCAGATATGTTCTGAACCTCTTGAGTTATTCCAATTTGGCAAACCATGTCTTCAACCTGCAGGCTTTGTACACAGGCGCATGGTCATGCTGGAACAAGTGTGGCGACTTTGTCCAGTGAAGGGAAATTATAATTCTTCAGCTTTCAAAGACATTATATAACTGTGTGCTTTTAACCTTTTGGCAAATGTTTGGGGAGGAACCACATATGGGTGTATTACAAACTCCTTATCTGAGACCTACAAATGTGGTAGCTGAGGTTTAAGTAATGGAAAAAGATGAAAATTGGAATAAATTCTTCAAAGGTTATAATTTGTCAATGAAAAAAAAAAAGAAATGTTATGCACTGAGCCCCAGTATTTTTTTTTTTTTTACTTTTCCAATCTCATAATCTCACAAAATTCTGAGGCCTAGACCACTCCCACATCTGCTTTAAATGAAAATATAGATTATCAATGCTACAAAAGCAAGGGGCACAAATTTCCCTCCTATTTGAGTTGAACAGGGCAACCTCACTCTTCTATAAAACAGCCCTGTCCACTTTGGGAGAAAGGTTAACAGTTAAATTTAGTAAATCCTCATTTCACAAAAAACAAGTGCCTAGATAACCAACTTCATAGATTACAAACACTAAAAAAAATTTATTCGGCCAAAAAAAAATAAAATAATTTAAAAATCAGTTTAAAAATGTACACTTTATTAAGGGTGTTTAATACAAAAATACAGAAACTCGAAAGTCAATTCACACATTGACTGGCAGTCTCCCTCTTTAAAATGATCTGCTTCATGTCTGGTACACACTCAAAGGTGATGTGAAATCAAAAGGAGACACAAGATGGAAGATTATGAGGTAATTTCATGACATTTGAACCACGAATTATCAGTAACACACTCATTTTCAGCATGTGGTGGAAATACACATCACTATTTTTAACCAGTTAAAAATACGATTAAACCAATTTTCGAATTATAATATAATTTGCATGTACTGATTATATTGGGAACAATAGGAGAATCATTACTTAACTCAAAAGATTTTCCCTCATAAGCGAGATCTTTCTGAAGCCATAATTGTAGACTTACTTTTTCCGACTGATTACCAAAGTCAGTAATAGTATTTTTAGCTGTCTATATGGTTACAACTGTTCGTGAGCCGCGAGCTGTTGAAGTTTGGGAACCGCTGCAAAAATACATGCTGGTCCCAATGTGTCCTGCTGGTTATTTTGATTTAGTGTCCCCCTTTTCATTGGCTTTCTTCTGTTTCTGTTGCATTATCTCTGCATCTCTGAAAGGGAAAACAACAGTGTTAGATTTCATTATTTGATATTTGTAGCTGTTCATCACTATCATTGGGAAAAGTTGTGTAGGCCATTACCTCTGCTTGCGAGCAGCAGCGGAGAGCCCATCATCCTTCCTGCCCTTACCATGCTCAGTTTGCTTCTTGGCATTCTTCTGTCGGGCAAGTTCACGCTGGTTTCCCCCTGCACAAGAGGGGGGAAAAAACAAAACAAAACAAAAAAAAAATCACATCCACCACCACCACCAATTAATTAGTACTAAAATTTTACATCAACTTCCTAAAACATTGCTATAACATCTAAAATAGTTTGATCTGACCAGTACCAGTAAACCATCTTTACCAGCTGGTAAGTGCTGGTACATTTCAAGAAAAATTGTTCCAAAAGAAAACATTTATTTCAAGAAAACACGGGAGAACAGGGCCTCAAACATTTATTGATAAATTCAGTCAAGTAGTAATGAAGCTGGAAAATAACTTACCAGCTAGCAAAGATGGTCTACCGGTTTGACCAGCTCGGATTGTGTTTTGGAAGCTGATAGCTGGTCAACCAAACTGGATTTTTCAGCAGGGATACCGTTATGTAAACATAAGTAGATACATTTATTTGCATAGGTTAACAACTGAGCATTGTCACAATGCTGAGCTCATTTTTATTGCGCTTGATTCAAACTATGTGCAGATTGTTTATAACAAACACCCTTCAAATCGTCAGGTCCATTATATAAAGATCAAATGCCAACGTGGCAACACGAACTCCTCAAACAAAAGCATGGCTTTAATATTGAAATACATAAACACCTTGTCAGACGTAAAAAAAAATTAAATAAAATAAAAACATCGATAGATGTCCAATGACGAGTATTAAAATCCAGTATGAGCATAAATGATGAATTATTTTGTTATTAGCCGAAACACAGTGACGTTACAAGGAAACGCCAAAATAACATTAGACTGACTAACAAGCACAATCTAAACAATTTCATCGACATAAAGCGATATCTGGGTCTCCGAATAAACAACTAAGACATGCATTTTATATTTCTGTAATGTATTTAATTAGCATAACAATTGTCTCTTCCGTTAGCTAAGTAGCTGGCTTCAACTAAGCTAGCGTTAGCAAGCTAAACTCTACATTTCCGTACTCATATTACAGATTTGACGTTTATCCAAAGTAAATGATGAAATACTCATATATTTCAATCAGATATTAAGCAGCAGAATACCTACTGGTCATGACTTTCGATGTTTTGCTTTTTTTAATTCCGGGCAAAGCGAAGCCTTAAGTCTAATTGTTTTATTTTCCCCTTCCCTGTAGCAACGTAGCGCTAATGGCTTTCCTAGATGAGCGAGCTGTGGCTGTTTTCCTCACTTCAATGTTCTCTGTGTTAACCAATCAGCTTACATGGAGTGCGCATGCGCGCAAAGCGAGGGATAAAATATGGAGCAGTTTTCTTCTTAACAACAGACACCGGAAATGCCGAAAGATACTCTTATTTATTGTGTTATTTGATTGCATTTTTAGCTTTTAAATTTAAACCCACTAAGTTAATCTACACACATTTTAACTAAATCCACGTTTACAGATTATTATTATTATTATTTTTAGGCATGTTTTAGTCACTGGGTGATTCTAATCATTCATTCATTTCCAGAACCAATTAATCCTAATTAGGGTCCCATCTCAGCCGACTCTGGGCGAGGGCAAAGTACACCCTGGACAGCTCGCCAAGCCATCGCAGGGGGTTATTCTAATGATTAGATTTATTTTACAGGAGCTATGAAATTTGTCAAAAATGTATTTTAATAATTCATAGATGCTGCATGACTGACATCAAAGGTACATCAACGGCACCGCCATATTGCTATTGGCATTGCTGTAGGACAACTTGAGACCGGAGCCTTATTCAAACTTCTTTGATTAAGATGCATCATTTGTGTGCTGCTTGAGGAACAACTGAACTGCCATTTTCTTGAAAAAGAGTTAGTGATACTGTAGTGCTCTGCAATGGCTTATATAGTGCCCATTCCACTCGGATTGGTCCCTCTGGTTCTATTTACAAAGAAATTACAAAATGACATCATATATGTCATCTCTGATTGGTACAGCTAGACCCTCCTTGTTAATTATGTTTTTTTTTTCCCCAAGAAATGACATCATATGTCAAGTTGACCTTGAAGGGTCTGATTCCCTATCACTGAGGCCCTATCGCTTAGGAAGGACTTTTAGTTTCTTTTTCAAGGTCCATGTACAGAGTGGAATGGCCAAAATAAAATAATCTTACCCTCACTGTAGTGAATAAACTGAAACATTACAATTTCTGTATTCATTTTCATATTCATGTTGATGCTGTTAATGATCAATAATTAGTTTGAGTGTGTGATAGGGAAGTCCAGCAATTTTATGAAAAAGATTTATGGAGGACCAAATATATGACATTATGACCGGCAGGCCATGGACCTTCCTCAGTTCATGGGTACAAAACACCCAGCGACCCCAGTGGCGCCTGATACCCCTGATTTTTTTCCTCCACAATATATATATATATATAGGGGTGGAATTTAGCAAAACTAAGCTACTGGCCAACAGGACTAGTGAAATTATAAAACTACTAGTCCTCCTTCATATTTACTGGTCAGGAACATTATGTCTTCTTTGCCTATTGGATTTGTCTGGTCTCCAGCAGGATGCTTTGTGTTCATTTCCACCTCTGTATTTATATATATATATATATATATAAACATACGAGCTGAAAAGAGACTTAAGTTTTAAGTAAGAATAGAGAATTTGATTCATCACCTGAACCAAGTGAATAAAGAATAGTTTTAAGAAAGAAAGTTTCTGCTCTGTGATGGCCTGGCGAGCTGTCCAGGGTGTACTCTCCCTCGCCCAGAGTGGGCTGAGATGGGCACCAGCCTCCCCGCGCCCCTACTCAGAATTAAACGCTTCAGAAAATGAATGAATGAATGAAGAAAGTTTCGTTCACCAGACACGAACTCCATTTTTCTACTTTCATATGATTTCTTTCTTCACCTCTATCGGTTGTTCTCACTGTTTTCCTTTTTTCACCTTTACACTTGCAGTAGATTTCCCAGGTCCCAGAGTGGCTTATCGATGAGAAAATACACACAACACAAGAAATATCACCAAAATCTGAGAAAAGTTCAGAGTGGGTGTTCTGTGAGCAAGCGCTGTGTGATGACGCTGTCGCGCATACACTGCTGGGGGTTGCCAGTTTGTTCAACAACCGAGCATTTGTGCTGCAACCGAGTGCAATTATGGCTCCGAAGTTTTGTTCGTGAACCGAGGTTCTACTGTATGTACTCACTCACTCACTCATTTGCTGACCCCCTTAATCCTACTAGGCTCTCTGTTGACACCGGGCGAAGGCGGGGTACACCTTGAACAGCTCCCCAGTCCATTGCAGGCTTACAGGTGAAACTCGAAATATTCGAATATCGTGCAAAAGTTTGTTTACATCTCTGACCACCACATGGTTTTCTTTACTATCACCTTACCTATTCTATCTAACACCAGCTTTCAGTTTTCTTCCCCCACTCGGCAAAACCTCCACACTGTATCT
>JAQMYF010000017.1:7357150-7371270 GCA_030014195.1 Neosilurus mollespiculum
CTGAGCTCTTGACTGATGGTATACTTAGTCTGTGTCCTGACAAACCAGTATAAGAATATTTTCACTGATAATGACTTGAAAGCACTTCTGTAAGTCGCTCTTGATAAGAGCGTCTACTAAATGCTGTAAATGTAAATGTAAATGTTTATTTCAGTAATTCAACTTAAAAGATGAAACTAAAATATTATATAGACTCATTACATGCAAAGTGAAATATTTCAAGACTTTATTTGTTATCATTTTGATGATTATGGCTTAAAGCTTATAAATCCAAAATCTCAGAAAGTTAGAATATTATATATATATATATATATATATAAATTATTATTATTATTATTATTATTATTAATATTATTAGCTTATTTTATATCAATGTAAACTAATCAATCAGTGACATCTAGTGGTAAAAATCATAAAGTGCAGACAACAATTGAACTGCGTGCGACCCACTGCCTAAAAGTGGGGCTCCCATATGATTTCACTTATTTGGCAAGCTTTTTGTGGGAACTCTCAAACCCCATACACGTGTTCTACGTATATCAAGATTCATTCATTTTAATGACGTGTTTATAGAAGGGAATAAAGATGAGGTAAAACACCAGACTACAGGGTTCCCCTGTGTACACGTGCATCGGAGGGATGGACGGACATACACTATAGGTTTTTCTTGACATTCCAAAAGCAACTCGGTTGGACGCTTTTTCCTTATCAGTGATGCGCTCGTGCTATAAGTGATTGGTACAACTAAATAATGCTGCTCTAAATATACCCATACAGGACTAGGCCTGACAAACTGTCCTGGGTGTACCCCGCCCTCAACATTCTTCTACCAATATACCCTTTATCCCTTCTCGGCACATCCCCAAACCATCTCAATCTGACCTCTCTTACTTTACCCTCAAACACTCCTACCTGTGCTGTCCATCTAACACAGTCATCTCCAACCCTGTTCCTGGAGAGATACATCCCTAAAGACTTTGGCTCCAACCCCAGTCATGTACACCTGACCATCTGCTTATTGCCTTAAGACGTTTTTGATCAGTTAAAAGAGGTGTGTTAGATTTTGGTTGGCGATAAAAGTTGCAGGAAGGAAGCTCTCCTGGAACAAGCATGGGGACCCTTGCTCTAACATATTTATTTGTAATTCTGTTCATTCTTGTCACTCCCAGAGAAAATCATACCATCTTGATCTCTGCCACTTCCAGCTCTGCCTCCTGTCCTCCTGTTCTACTGTTTTCAAACAGTGCAGCATAGTTGGCCTCACTACTGTCTTATAAGCCTTTCCCTTCGCAGATACCCATCAATCACAAATCACTCCCGCCACTCTTCTCCACCCATTCCGCCATGCCAGCACAGTCTTCTTCACTTCTATACTTCTATCCACACTCTCTGTTAACAGTCAACCTCCTTCATCACCTCTATTCCTTGCAGCTGCACTCTTCTGCCATCCTTTCTCTCATTCACATACATGTCCATCTTACTCCTGCTTACTTTCATTCCTCTTCTCTCCAGTGCGTACCTCCAGCTCTGACTCATCTCAATCTCTTCCCTGCTTTCTTTACAGAGCTTTCTTTAATGATCAATATTTAAAAGTAATACCCTTTCAAAAATAATTACATTAAATAAGTGATTTATAAGTTAAAAAATGGTAACAGGGTTGATGTTGTATGAACACCCCCCCTCCCGCACCAAACCTTAAAAAAAAAAAAAAAAAAAAAAAAGTGTCTAACATAGTTGACATGAAATCAGGGGACACATAAAATGATTTATATTTTTAAGAAAAAATATATATGTATGACAAAAACATTGCTTATGAATGAGATTATGCTTGGAACAATATGCAAATGTGAAATTTGTATCATTGTGCCCACATTTTACAAATTAAAAGATTATACATCACCTTTTAGACTTTTAGTCTGAGACCCTAATGAGAACCAAAAAAATTATTCCAAGGATATTGAGGTAAAAGTATGACTAATAAACAAAACACTGAAAATACCATTTTTTCAGAAAAATTCAAAGGTGTCACACATTTTATTTTTTATTTTTTAATTTTGCATAGCATGAATGAACTTCAAACCATATGGAATGGTTTAGCGAGTGAAGAAATTAAAAAATATATGAACACTATGCCTGAAAGGTCAAATGCTGAAATCAAAGTAAAGGGTGACCACAATAAATATTGACTTTTTTTTTTTTTTTTTTTTAAAGAGACTGTTATTTTTGTTATTACTATATATTGTTGTTTGTTTACTTATTCTCATCAATATGATCCAATAACAGATGAAATAATTACTTGAATATTACTTGGTTTCTGATTTATCTTCATTTTGTTAAGTTGTATAAGTGTACTGTATTTTTTAATTACTTCACTCACTAAACCATTCCATATGGTTTGAAGTTCATTTATGCTACGTAAAGTCAAAAAAATAATATTTGCAATACCTTTAAATTTTTATGAAAAATTGGTGTTTTCAGTGTTTTTGTTTATTAGCCAAACTTTTACCTCAGTATACTCGTTGGAATGATTTTTTTAAATTATTTTATTTATTTTTTTGGTTCTCATTGCCTACAGTAGCATTGTTCGATACATTTTCACCAAAAAATTATAGCGAAGTAATTTTTGATTTCTTTTCATTAGGAGCCCTTTTAGACAAAAGTGGTGGGGTATAATCTTCACTGCACACTACTGTATATAATGAACAACTGCAAGTCTACTAGGCAGTGATAGCTGAACAACATTTCATATGTAGACACCTATTATAATTCTTAGGACATATTGAAGAATCTTAAGAGATAACAATACCTTTATATAAAAAAAAATCTTGTTTATCAAAAAAACAGGGTGAATACTTTAAATAAGTATAAAGATTGTTTAAATTATGTAGCAAATTTACTAATATAACTGAACTGGAATATAATAATTTTATAAAAGTGTCCTAAATCAGAACAAATGCTCGTTTAGTTTTTTATCAACCTCGGAACATCAGCATTTTTCTGATTTCACTACCTTATAAATTTGTACATATCTTAAATGTATAACAGTATTGTATATAAAAACATACACTGTATTAAACTTATGTATAGTAAGAAATATGTTCTTTAGGGATATGGTAAATATAAAATATAACATTGTTTGTAATTATATAGATAATATATCTGTTTATTCCACTTTAGATTTAATATTTCGATATATATTTTTAATATATACCTTTTGCTATACATCACAATATGCGTTTGTTTTATAAAGGGGCCAGCATGCCACATCGGGTTACTTCAAGAGAAGTGTGTACATTTTGAACAGTGAATGCCATAAAAAGACAGGCTTGATTTATTGTATCAATAGAAATGTACACTCATTACAGGAATACTGTCACACCTGCACATTTAAGCAATGAGAATATCATGTCACACCATCACAATGCATGAAATCATGCAGCCAACAGGCGTGGTCTCTGTCGGTTTCCTAGGGGTACTTCAGTTTCCTCCCACAGTCCAAAAACATGCACAATAGGCTAATCGCCCCTAGGTGTGAGTGTGAGTGGTTGTGTCCTATGGTAGTCTGGAGAGCTGTTCAGGGTGTATTCCGCCTTTGCCCAGAGTCGGCTGAGATGGGCGCCAGCCTCCCAGTGACCTTAATTAGCATTAAGCGGCTTTGAAAATAAATGAATGCTTCCTTCTACAGTCCAAAGACATGCACATTAGGCTAATTGGCTGTTTCAAACTGCCCCGTGATGGTCTGGCAAGCTGTTCATAGTGCACCCCGCCTTTGCCCAGTGTCGCCTGAGATAGGATCCTGCCTCCCAGTGACCCTAATAGGATTAAGCGGTTTGGCAAATGAGTGAGTGAGTGAGTGAGTGAGTGAGTGATGTTTGCTGTGAGAATTAACCAAAACTCTTGGACTTTTGATGTATACAGAGCTACTGATCTGTAAGATTAATTCACTGTACTGAGTGCAGATAATTGCATGAATGAGCAGGTGCAGTGATGAATCTATTAAATCAGCTGGTGAGTGTATAAGTACATAATACCTTGATGCTTTGAATAGTTGTTTGATGTAATAATGACAATATTGTATGAACTGTAAAAAGGGCAATGTGCTACATATTTCATATAAACATTGTCATCAATTCTGGAAAGAATGTCTCGCTTAATTTCAGCACCATCCTTTGACAAATTACAAAAAGACTTGGTGTGACACTTTACTTCATTCATTAATACAGTTCCATTGTCTGTTACTTTGTAAATACATACACATTTCAAAAAACCAATAAATATTGCTCCAATAGGCTCGGCAATGTTCTAAACATGGAAGTTCTATTTTCCCTTCACAAGAATGACACTTTGACTTGCAATATGCATCACTCTACAAAAAAATATAAAACATTTAAATAAAATTCCAAATGCATAATTAAGGCAAGAGGGAAACGATGTCAGATAGATTTTTGTATGAAGCATTGCTTAAAAAAAGATTAAGATTTTTTACATAACCCACTCATACAGTATATTACCCCTTTTTCTTTACCCTCAACGAAGAACATTGATATTAACAGCACGCCACTGAAGAGCAAACTAATAATCACACAGCACAAGATCTTTTGGGCATTTGAATCCATTTGCCAGGTTACCTCATGCCAGAACAACCCTGTGCATCTTGTTGTTCTATATATTATCCAGCATAAATTAATGTTTTAAAAAAGAATCTTTGTCTGCAGTATTCGGTCACTTGTCAAACAATAAATGTATAATAATGGTAAAGAAAAATACACAGGTACAGGGTCATGCATTAGGCAAAAGAAAAAAGGATAGGATAAAATATAGTGAAATTGAAAAAAACTGATGAAAAAGTGTTCCATTAGTCCTTCTAATATTTTACTATTGTAAAAAACTCAGGATAGCTGATGGGAAAATTGATAAAGAATAAAACATGTCTCCTGCATGTGTGCTGTTATAGAAAAATAATCAACAATTGCATGGTGTGGTGCAGCCCAGACTGAAGTGGAGTTACTCTTGATTATTGTCTGATAACAGCATGTCCACAATGGTTAAAAATCTTATTAAAATCACTGGACTAATAAAGAAAAATGACAAGATTAGAAGAGGCACCACTGTAGGCTGCTGGAAACACCATCTTCTCTGGCAAACACACTTCAGTAAGTACACAGGCTCCAGCTGTAGTGTGAAGTATGGGACAAGACCACATGTACAAGTGTAGCCCTGCCCATGAATTAAGGTTATGGCAGAGAGGATAAAGGCGAAGCCAATGCATGGCTACTTTGGTGTTCCGCTTTTGGTGGGAGGAGGGGGCTTTTTATGTAGACCAGAACAACCCAGTACTCCAGTCAAGCCAACATGCTGGTCCACGGATGACACCAAAACTGTCCATTATTTTTCTCTTGGTATTTGAAAGACTTTACAATGTATTTCCAGGTTTCTTTTTTGCTGTCTGATCATAACCTCTGGTATTTAACTAGTGAACTGTTACAAGAAAAACTGACTTGGTTTCAGAACAAGCAGCTATATTGCTTCTCAACCTCTTCAGCAAATTTCATTTGTGACATAAGGACAAATGGCCACTTATGAGACCAGAGTTGTTCTGTGAGATGTGTGGCTCTATCTTGGTGGAACATTGCAAGATATTTGGTCAGGTTAAGGGTTAACTGTATAACGCCACCAATGGGTTATGGTTCTCCAGACTACAACTGGGACCATCACCACTTCATTCACTCATCTAAAAAAGACTGGACTGAGTAACTTATTGCTTGCACATGGCAAAATTCGAAACTGGAGTCGTATCGTCTCGTTGAGGCCAATTCACTGCTGAAAGTTATACTTGAATGACATGAAAAGATGGGGAAAACAGAAATAATTATATCCGAGATGTGCGGGGTTTTTTTTATTTGTTTGTTTGATTGTTTTGTTTGTTTTTTATTTCGCCGCTGCATAGCTGGGGCTTTTTTCCAAAGCTAAAACACCTCAAGCAACTTGTTACAAACTTAGTGAAATTATTGGTAAAGTTTTAAATTTAATACATTCTAACTTTTGACAGTGAAATCTTCGGTGATTTCAAGCTGTGTTGGCTCGCAATCATACTACTCTGCCAACTGGCTTCAAACTGAAACACTGCTACGCGAGTCAGTATTTTTATTTATTTATTTACTTACTTATTTGAACAGTGACTTCCATAACATCTGCTGTAGTCATGAGACTAACATCTCACGCCGTGGCCTGATCATAGGACATTCTGTTGTATAGTTTTGCCAGAGTTACTTCCTGTCAGACATTTACAACTGATGATGATGGTTGGATTATCACTGAAATGGCTTGTCATTTTACATTATTATCTGTATTATTTTACATTAATCTATAAAATCCAGTGATTTTAATAAACATGTTTAAACGTTTGTTTTTTTATTACCTGGCTATCTTTTTTTAAAGTATGAACTTACATAGCAGGTCCAGAGTGTTTTATTTCTCTTAGAGTATTCCACAGTGATTTGCCAACAATGGCAATTTTTAATTAATTAATGAATGACGCATGCTTTTTGTCCTTTACTTGTTACATTAAACGTGGTTGAAAGTCTGCAAGACAAGTTAGCTTCTGTATAGCAGCTATAAAAATCATACCCTCAATAACCTCACAAAACCCCTTCCATATAGTCCAATCAACATCTAAAAATAAAGCTTTACCATGTCAGAGATTATGTTTGTCTTTGTTAAATAACAGCGTGATTTTTTTATTTGTTTATTTTTAGCCTTAGATTATGTAGATCGTCCGCCATACGAGTCCCTGTGAAGTTATTTCTATCAAAATAATAACATAAGTGCATATAATAATATAATAATAATAATATAAACCTATAATTTGAATTATAGCCAGCACTATTGCAAAGACTGCTTTTATAGAAAATTAATCTACACCTTCTGACCAATCAGAATTGAGAAGTCAACAGCACTGTGGTCTACTTGCTAACATTTTCTACTTAGACCAAGGTGACACTAATGCTTATTTATTATTCTTATTGTTTTTACAATAATGAGAAACAGAACATGTACACAGTCTTCGTGGCATGGCACTGGGGATGTCTGTGGCTTTGGCCTGGGTTTGATATGAAAATTCTAAGTACATGATGCCATAACAGAATAGTGATAGAAAATGGAAAAGCCTGTCACACATTCCCAGTCTCTCGTTTATTCATGAGCTAGCCTCCCATCCAGCGCAGCTTGTAGGCTAGCCAGCGTCTCAGCGGACAAAAGTATTCATTGTGAAACTGCTGAAATTCAGCTGTTTGTCGGATGTCCCTCAGAAAGGCCACATCAAGTTCAGATTCTGTCAGAGCAATGAGAAGCAGGAGGAGAGCCAGGAGCAGAGTGAGGGTGACCAAGAAGAGCCGTGCCAAACTTCCAATCACCTTACTTACTTGCTTTACCTCCATGCTACCAGTGGGTGTCTGGATCTTTCCCAGTTGATAGACACTTCCTGTAAACTTAGCAACAACCAACCTCCCACTTTTTGGAATGCCTGCTTCCGTTTTTTTCTCCTCATGGATACTGGGAGGGCTGTTCATGTGCTGACACAAAGCCTGGTCCAGTGAACAGTTGCTGGAGACAGGTGTGGGTAACACACTGTCAGTGGGCCTATACAACTCCTCAGAAAATTCTGACAGCCCATTTTTACCCTCCGCACAATTGCTATGGGATCTGGTTAAGGAGTCGGCACCTATGGACCGCACTGGGGTGGAGTGACCACTGTCACGTAAAGACTCCAAACCTGGAAATAAACAAACACTAAATAAGGATTACTTTTGAAATGTTTCTGAATTATGTTCATGTACAATACACAGAGATATATAAAAATCATTATTCAGAATGAACAAAGAATGTGTTCATAATAAACATAAATACAAATGCAAACCAGAGGTGCGCTCATAGAGTACAAGGTACCTCTGTCAAGCAGCATGGATATTGTGATTAAAAAATCCCTATATGAATACTGGTTTTTTCATATGAATTACCCATGTGCTCGTCTTATGTTGTATTTTACAGTACATGAACATGACCAAATTTGGGGGGAAAAACCTCTCATTTTCGAGATGGCTGGGGTTTTGACCTTTCAAGGTCACTCAAAGGCACAGCAATGGATCTTTTACATGCCTCTAACCACAGACAGTGAGACACATGGCTGGCCTTTGGTAACCCAGTTAGCTGCACTGGGGGGACAGCAGTGACAACCCGGTGATAGTGGGGCTTGAACCCCAAAACTTCAGATCAGTAATCCAGCGCCCTACCACCAGGCCACCACTGCCCCACAACAGAAATATATTTCATATAATTAAAAAATATGGTTAACATTCTTTTAGTGTAAAACAAATAGCCACAAACTTTCAAATATTAGAAGCTTTACATAGGAAATACTACATCTGATACCTAATATACATGTTTAAAAGTCAATGAAAATGCCCCATTTCATATACATGAAGTTGCGTGTAATACTATGTATAGAAGCTAGTAGTTGCATGTAATTGTTATGTGTTGAACTATGGGATCTCTGGAACAAGATGCAATTTTCAACACTAAAAAGTTCCCAGATTATTATTAAACAACATACAAGACACTGTCATGAGTGCCATCACAGAGGTCTTTTTTGTTGTTTGTTTACTGGCCTTAGTCTTCATTTTATTAGTGCCATGTCCTTGCCACCCCCGCAGCGCCTCACATTTCTAAGCCTGGGTTTTCTTTTCATCACACTGCTTCCCTCACTCCCCTATATCACCTGTTCTTGTTTAGTTAAGAACTTGTTTACTCAATTTCCGGGTCTTATTGGTCATGTTGTGCCTTGACTACCCAGCCGGATCCAGAGATACCTGTCCGATCATTATGTGACCCGTCTATTTTTCTGTGCTTGCAGTGATCTGCCACAGCCACGCCAGGCTCATATACTTTTACTGGAGCTCCCAGGCATTGAGCACACTTTGTTGCATCTGAGCCACAAACATTATTTACCAGTCTGTCTTTTATTTATATTATGTTTAATGTTTTCTTTGTTTCCTGTGAGCCTGAGTGAAGGTTCATTTATTTGAAATAAATCTCAGATATGTTCTGACTCCTGCATCTGCGTCATCTCCTTGCACTACAATTAGCTAATTGTATTCATAGAATCTTTGGCATTTAAATGTTTATTTAATGAATCTACAACATAATCCAATTCTTGAAATATTAGGCAGATTAGTGAAATAAGTACAGTAATACTTTGGGTATTTATTATAGTTTTAAATGGTTATTATACAGAGTTCAGAATCATAGCAGTAAAATATTTAATGATAACAGATCAACACATATCATACGTTCAAGTAAGGCTATAAATATGTAACAGCAACCTACAGTATCATATTAATAACATTCTTATACATTTTGCTATTAATGTCTGTAGATGAACTTGTACTCAGCCTGGAAAACATTTCAGAAACTGGATTAAACATGTTAAATGTTCCATGAGTCCGCTGAGTCAGTTCAGCTGCAGTTTGATAAACGGAAGACAACTGGCGGTTAAAGGTCATCCACTAATTTGGCAGTGTCTTAAGCGGTAATAAGTGAGTTCTGTGGGTTTTTATGTACTTTCAGTGCAGTTGGAGTTTGCTTCTTTGTTTGTTTTGTATACAACCTGAGTTGTTTTCTTAACTGAGAATATGACGGTTTATATTTTATTCATCTGCCCAGAAAACATACTGTCTGCTAATCTGGTGATGTTAAACACAGTTAATCACCATCACATGAGAAAGAATGCAGTTAAACTTAATACTGGCCCAAATGTTATTTGGTCTGAGGCCACACTGCCATGCTGATTTTCAGTATAACAGTATGTATGTGACTGTGATATCACCTTTATAAAAGAGCTCTAATAATTATTATTTACAGTTAATTCACATTTATCAATTAACGTTACATGTTTTGTTTATTTTTGCTCTGTCAAAAGAAAAAGTTCTCAAACATGCTCCAGATGCAGAAAACCTATCATAAGATAGATATTAGCCCTGCAGCATATGGCTCTGCCATGTTCAAAGCATTGCCATCCAGTGCTGCAAACTTCAATTTATTTCATGGTCATGCTGTTGATGTCCTGCATCTCTATCTCTATGTTTATAACAGCATAAATATTGAGAAAATAAAATGAAGTTTACAGCTAAGAGGCAGTCTGCCGAGGGGCATAGCTGACCTATCTTATATGATGTCTATGAGGAAGAACAGTGACATGTACCAATCATGCAATTATTATTCAACTTATTCAATGGCAACAATAACTGAGTTATTCATTGGCAATGATGCAATATCAAGATTTATTTGATGGCTTTCCACCAATCAGAAAAAAGAAAATATCTTAAATTAATAATGTTACATTTTTTTTAAACACAAATCATCTATTCAAATAATAGGGAAATTAGATGCTTTGGTGGCCCGTACAGGGATCAGATAAGGACAGCTCGGTTCTCCTTCTTGGGAACTTCGGATTACTGAATTTTAACCTAAAAGTGGCCACACAAGGTGAGTGGCTTTGCTTACCAAAACATTGGGCTTGAGGTGAGTAAGCTCCTCTGAAAAGACGAACCATTTTATTTCTTGAATGTTTAAAATCAAAAAATTATGTGATAAGAAAAAAAAAAAAAAGAAAACAAAAAAAAAGAAAAATTGCCGAGGTGTTTATTTAGCCTATCCTATCTGCTTAATGTGTTGGTGAGAAAGTGAATCTCTCTCGGTCACTCTGAGTGAATTTTTTTTTAGCATGCATGCAACTCTACTGGGAGTGTGTTGTGTTTAAGCAGTAAAAAGTATATCTGTCCTTGGAGGACAGGGGGGTAAAAAGCAGGCATTTAAAAAAAAAGTGCTCGACGAGATTGTAGTCTATAGGCTGGTTCAGGCACAGGACATTATGGCGTTGTTCTGTATTGTTATTTATTTTAGCTATCTTTTTTTGTTTGTTTGTTTTTTCTTTACTTTTTCTCATAAATAACTTTCTAGAATTTAACATATTTTGAGGTATTTGGGTGCACAAATGGGAGATATTAACTGGAAAGTTGTATATTATTATCAAACAAGCAGTGTTACATATGTGGTGAGAGTTGCAAAAAAAAAAAGAAAATATTCTTCTTCTCCTCGTTCCCTTTTTAATATGTGTCAGTTAAAACTCTCAAATCCTTTATGCTTTTCAGTGTTTAATATTATTGGTAATATTATAACTATATTATTATTATTGTTATAATTGTAAAAACGTTTACTTGTTGGTAAATAAACAAAAGATTATTTAACTTCCAAGAACTAAGAAAGGCATCCGTAAAAAAGAAAAAAAAAAAAATCAAAGTCTGGTGTAAGCACTGGCTTGGGCCCTCAATACTGAAGAATAGCGCATACCAGAGGTTGTTTTTGATGATAAGGTTGCATATGGTACCTAGATTTGTGATTTATATAGCTCTGATTATTTGGTCTACCGGCTCTGCAATGCTTTCTAATCAAATAAAACAAGTATCCTAAGTTTCACCAAGTTTTAAGCATAAAGTTTCCTTTTCTATGATGATAAGTTTCCTTCTCCTTAAAATTGTATACGGCAGTAAGAGATGCAAGAGAACAAACAGGGAATTACTAGAGTGTGTATGAACTTTCCTGCATTTGACTTATCAAGTCAACAAGGAATTGTAATTGTGGAACTGTAATTGAACGGAAGGGAGTAGGAAATTAGGAATTACCATGTGATTGGACATTCTAAGTCTTAGACTAAATTTGCACAAGGGCTCAGTGTATTTAGTCCCACAGGGATATCATGGTTTCAGAGCCATAGCAGGACCTGAGTGCTGTTTTCAGCTGAACACCTGGAAAAGGTGAGGGACTGTTCTGCAAATCGGCTGGATAAAAACAAACCTGCCTAAATTGAAGTAATAGCAGCCACACAAAGATGTAGTAACACAGCCGCTGAGGGCTTTGAGGACCAAGAGGTGCTGTTTTGAGCCATGGATGGCTCAGGCTGCAAGGTGCCTCAACTGGCGGCTCGAGAGGGGATGCAGAGGATGCTGGAAATATTCCCAGGCCAACACAGTCCAGAAGAAATACAACAAGATTACTAATGTTCCTACGGGCCTAAGCAGGTATGACCCAAAATACGCATTTTGTTCAAAGGAAAAACGATGGGCTCCCTTCTGGTCACTTGGCTTCACTGATGTATCATTTCATCAATATCACATAATTATATATTGCTCAATAAGGTATTAGATTAATCATGCAATCATCGGGTAATTAATTATAACAATACTAGTTGTTCACTCATGAATGTAAAATCTACCTAAATTGTTTTTAGTAGTTTAATAAGGTCTAGTTCCATGAGAGTGAGAACTCGAGGGTTGAAGAAAAGTACCGGAGGGGGGACAATGGGCCCTGGGTGACGTGCTAGAAACCTCTCCCTGGGTAACCCAACCAGTGCTTCCACGTAGCAAAATGCTACAGAGTACAGAAGAAACCTCACGTCTGAGGAAGAAGGTGATCATAAAAGCCCCAGAAGGGGAAATGAATTGGAGGAAATCGGGGCATCAGGCGCCACTCAGGCGCAACTGTGGAAGGCCTCTGGCCTGCCAGACTGAAATGTGATGATGTCATATATTTGGTCTTCCATAAATCTTATGCAAATTGCTGGACTTCCCTATCATGTACTGGAATTAATTATTGATCATTAACAGCATCAACATGAACATGAATATGAATACAGAAATTGTAATAGCCCTGGAATGAGTGAGCATATTTCCTTTATTTAAAGTCATTTGTAATCCTGAAATGGAGAACTGTCCAATGAAATCATCTCTAATGAAATATATATTTAAATTGTTAATGATTATACCTATAGCAGAGCAATTGTATGATTTACTGCCCTATTTAATTATTGGATGATTTATGTGTGTATTGTATGAGAAGTTTTTTTACTGAAGTGAGTGTAAGATTATTTTATTATTTTTCTCTCGGGACATGTCGAGACATGTCAAAACTTGATGAGACATGTTGAGATATGAGGTCATGAGGGACCAATCAGAGTCAAGAGCTGAAGGATGATGGACCAATCAGAGTGGAATGGGCACTGTATACTGTATAAGCGAGTGCGAGCTGGTAGACCAGGTCTGAGGTTTTTCTCTCTAAACAATTTCTTATGTGTGATTAATTGTATTCTTTTCTTTTCCTAAAGGCTAAATAAACACCGGAAAAATGGATTTGAATCTCTTGCGTAGTGAACTAGATGCTTTTCGCCATGACAATACATCTGCGGTGTTCAATATAAGAATGCAAACGCTGGTTGCCTACTCGACACCTTTTTTACAGTAAATAAGTCGTCTGCATTTTAAAATGGTTGCTGGCAATTCAATTATATTATTTTATTAAGTCATATTCATTGTCTATATAAGCCATTACCACCAAAGGTACAACAAAGGTAATACTACAAACTGCAAACTTCTAATCCTCAGTAATCAGTTATATCAAGTAAATTTCCCTGTTTTTTTTAGCATAAAATGTAATGTGAGAATATAATGTGCTTGTTAACATGACATCCTGAGGAGGGCAGTAATATGCCCAGCATTTTGCCAGAACACAGAAGAAAGACTTGAGGTGTGCTGCTCAAAACAATCCATGTTTGGTGTGGAAAAAAGTCTAATTCTTGACAATAAAAATATATCCTTACCAGCAAATACTGTAGTTCCATATTTTGTTCCATATTTTTGTGGAGTTTGTCTAGAATGAATCTGAAATGGCATTAGCAGGGACTATCATGCTGCACTTCCAGCTGACTCACACCGACTATGAATAATAAAATAATTCTAATAATCGTCTTTTGTATAATATGGAGAATTATTCAGATCTCGGACAATATTATCTGCCTTTGGGCTCGACAAATAAAACCCTCTCAATCTAAATCATTTTTGATATCATAATTCACCTCAAACAATTACTGTGTATTATCTGCCCTGCAAATATGGGTGAGTGAATGCTCGAATCAATTATAAATGTATTTTACATGCACATTTTTTAATCAATTAAAATATTTCAATTTTATTTTCTTATGTTCCCGTGTAGTATACAACTATTTGCCTCAGACT
>JAQMYF010000017.1:7396689-7406975 GCA_030014195.1 Neosilurus mollespiculum
TATATATATATATTTTGTGTGTGTGTGTGTGTGTGTGTGTGTGTGTGTGTTGCATAAAAGCACCTGCATACACAGATTGATTACACACATTTGTTTGAAACTTATCTCCACTTGTCCATGTCCTCCCACTTCCCAAGAACAATCCAGTAGCTTCTCTAGATTTTCCCTAGGTGTGTGTGTGTTGCCCTGACATAACTGAGATTCATGTCCATGAAAGATGTATGAAGGGTTCTGCCTCAAACCTAGTGTTCACCGGATTAACTCAGGATGCACTCTGACAAGGAGAAGGCAGCTACTGGGAATGAATGAGTAAATTAAATAAAATAACATACAGCTTGAGGATTTACACCATATTTTATATTTAACCATCAAATAAGACACAGTATTGTAATGATATCAATAACCATGCATTTGTAAACAAAGAAAATCCCACTTTAATAAATCTCTCTGATAGGTGCAAAATTACACATAAATAACACAGGCAGCTCTTTGCAATAAAGAACAGATAACAGTAACTCATCAGTAACAGTAACTCATCTGTGGTGTAACAATCACAACACCTTGTGTAGTGTTTTTACATAAAAACCCAGTCTGTCTTGTGTTATATTTTACTTCTTTACCTAAGAGCTAAGCCTACTGTAACACTACAGGCATCTGCAATGGTTACATTATACCTGCTGTAGATTTTATTTATGTAGGTCAAAATTATTGCATCAAAAGTGTAATCAAAGGTCCAGCCCATCATTTACTTCAAGGTCATGAACAAATACAGCAGCTGCTATACATGTAATAGATATATTATTATACAAACAATTTGAGACGTATCCTGAGAGCTGAAACTTAATTGCACTTGTTCCAGAGTCCATCATGTGCAAACTACTTATCGGAGAGTAGATAAACGAAGAGTCCTTGAACTTTAGTATTCTTTGGCGTGGTCATCTTGAACCTTTTTTTTTTTTTTAATAAAGAAGAAGCCTTTTAATTAACTGAAATGGAGAACAGAATGCCTTGGAGTAGTTTGTCTTGATATTGATATTTAGATCCCACCACCATCATGACTAATGTGAGTCCTGGGTGCACTCTTCTAAACACAATTTTTTTTTAGAATTCTTAGACTTACATTCAATCATTTGGCAATCAACAGTTCAAAGTATCTAGCTGGTAAAGGAGACCTTTCACTAACTGACCCAAAATGAGTGAAGAAAATTGCATATAAAAAAAAAATAAAATACAGAAGACAGACACAACTTCCACCTACAACTCGTAAATCCCACTGCATAAAAATGTACTTTTAGCAAGTGAAAATGTAGTCAGATTGATCTACTATTTAATAATTATGCACGGTAGACAAAGTGGATGTTGCTGAATAGTCCCCAAGACAGAACACTGATCGGATTATTCAATTCAGCAACATTCACCGAGCCTGATGCAAATAACTGTTTTAGTATATATTACACACGAACATAATAAAATTAACTAAAATGTGATTCTTATGGTTTATTTGTACATATTTTACCCAGGACCGAGGCTCGGAACCAAGCTAAATGTTGCTTAGCTAACATCATCCGTTTATAGCCTATTCATTCAGAGTTTTGCAACAGTTCATGTATTGCCACACTGGCTACAAAATCAATTTTTAATTGATTTTTAATTTATAGTTTGAATTCAGCAGCACAGTGGTGTAGTGATTAGCACA
The DNA here is from genome assembly GCA_030014195.1 of Neosilurus mollespiculum. Taxonomy (NCBI): domain Eukaryota; kingdom Metazoa; phylum Chordata; class Actinopteri; order Siluriformes; family Plotosidae; genus Neosilurus; species Neosilurus mollespiculum. The sequence goes on from JAQMYF010000017.1 coordinate 7,398,386, forward strand.
CCCACCTCACAACAAGAAGGTCCTGGGTTCGAGCCCCATGCCCGGCGAGAGCATTTCTGCATGGAGTTCGCATGTTTTCCCTGTGCTTACAGAAACATTGGGTACTCCTGTTTCGGATACCCCTTGATTGGCGAGCTGTTCAGCGTGTACCCTGCCTTCGCCAGGGATAAAGCGGTATTGTAAAGAATAAAGTAGTTCAGAAAATAACATCACCATTTAAATTTGAGGTGGTGAAGCGTTGCTGTTCCATTACAGACCTACAGGTGGCACACTCTATACTATTCATACATTGGCAGGTGGCACAGCGTCCTGTGCGGTAGGAATGAATTATAAAAATAGATTTCATTTAAACATTATCCACTCAGAATTATCTTTTTTTAACCCCGAGATAGCAGACTAATCAGATTGCGCTGCTCCCATGTAGTATATACAAATTCCTGTTATATGATTAATGGACATTAATAATGAAGGTGCAAAATTAAACGTTGGTTAAAAACCCCTACAATATGGCTATATATAAAAAACACAGAATTGTAATGAATACATTCAGTAAAGTGTATAATGATTTGTCATTTCTTTTTTGTAAATGAAATCAAGATTCCAGTACCCATATGTCTCCTTGTATAATCTATTAGAAATACAGTAAGGCCTTGTTGGTGTCATGGCTGGTATTGTGGTCTGTTGGCCTGCTGTAGATCATTACAGCAGGTGTAATGTAGCTGGATTGTTGGAAAGAGCTCATGTTCGAGTAGCTTCCCGTTCCTTAAAAAAGTGCCTAAGAATAAGAACTTGTCCGATCCCGACCACACATATAATGACTGCCTCTCCGATGGACCAATAAGAAACACTTGCATTTATCTTCTCTGCTCTAATGCGGTCCTGAGCTTCTTGAAGACGGAACTTCGTCTGAGTTTCTGCCACAACTTTCAGGATCTCACGGATGGATACACAGGACGACTCCATCTGTACATTTATGATGATTTCATTCAGTGATGTTATGAGTTATAAAATAATCAGGCTTTAAACTAAACAGGTGCGTGAAATATGTAAATATTTTACCTGTGTCATGCCTTTTGGCACTGTCATATCAAGGGGTAATCGTTCCTCCTCGTCTGATCTGAAGTCTAAATACACAATTTTATGAGAGAAGGTTGAGAACTCATTGCTGAAGCAGACCTTATAAACACCCTTTACAGCTGTAGTATGGCTGAGGCTGTCATACTGCTTCTTGTGTTCTTCATACAAGGCGTTATTCATTGGATCTGTCACCAAACAGTCAACATCATTGTTGCCTCCAGCAATAACCTAAAGGACAAAGTAAGGTTTTCTTAATGAACAAGGAATATTTAATCGTTTTTACCCAATTTTTACACAATGTTTTTTAAATACAGAATTAAGTAACTTTCCAAGGTATGTTTTTGTGATATTCTTTCATGGTGTTGGACAAATATGGAACCACAAACAAAAGTTCCAGGAACATTCATAAAACAAGGAGTTTTTGTAATTAAAAAATAACATTTTGAGAACATCCACAAGGCATTCTTTCATGGACTTATTATTCCAGATTTGACAAAATAACATTTTTGGACCATGCCCAAAACATCCTGTGATGGTTTCACAAAAGGAAGGTTGCCAACTGTACTATTGTTATCTTCAAACTAACTTCATGTGGGCAGTACATCAGTGTAGTGGTTAGCACGTCTGCCTCACAGCAAAAAGTTCTGTGTTCAAGCCCCACACCTGTTGACGGTGTTTCTGTGTGGAATTTGCACTGGGTAATCCAGTTTCCTCATACAGTCCAAAAACATGAATGTGAGTGTGGCTGTGGCTGTGTATTGGCCTTGCGATGGTTTGGTGAGCTGTTTGGGGTGTACCCTGCCTTTACCCAGATTCGGCTGGGATGGGCTCTATCCTCCCCTCAACCCTAATAAAGGATACCGTTGTTCAGAAAATGAAATTAACAAACTTAATTTCAACAATTCTAAAATGTTCTTTCCTTGTCTGAGAATAATGTTTTGCAGAAAACTACTGCATTTTGTTAAATTAATGTTTTAAATGTGGGGCCGGTGGCGTAGCGGTTAGGGTGCCAGGCTTATGATCGTGAGATCGTGGGTTCGAATCCCCGTTGGAATCCACTATGCCTGGGCAAGGTCTTTACCACAAGTGAACCGGGGCTAAGCACCGGCCCGATGAGCCACTAGGCTCGGGTGTAAAAGCCCAACAGACTTACCTAAAGACTTACCAATGTTTTAAGCATACATGACCCAGTTAGATCAACATTAACATGAAATGACAAAAGATAAGAAATATTTCTCCATAAAAAAGATTTCAGTCAAGAAATCAGTAAGTGTTGTGTACAGATGTGGCTGTGTCCTGCAAAGGCAGTAATGAATAAATGATGAATAAAAGGTCAATAAATGCATTTGTTTTCAGATTTAAAATGAAAATACACAGAAATAAAAATAAAAACAAACGAATAGATAAACACAGGGTAAATCAGAAATAAATTTGTACAGTGGACATGTTAGAAATACATGCAATAAATAATTTAATACAGAATTTATATATTGAATATTTTATACTGCAAACATAACTTTACCAACATGATTTGAAAAAGAATTAATATTAACAATTATTATAATAATTATAATACTACTACTACTACTACTAATAATAATAATAATAATAATAATAAAATTAATAATAATAATTATAATAATTATACTACTACTACTACTACTACTAATAATAATAATAATAATAATAATAATAAAATTAATAATAATAATAATAATTATTATAATTATAATAATAAAATTAATAATAATAATAATAATAAAATTAATATTAATAATAATAATAATAATAATAAAAATAATAATAATAATAACACAATTTATAATACTAATAATAATAATAATAATAATAAAATTTATAATAATTATAGAGATCTTACCTGATAGTGGATATAAAACGTGACCCCCTCTTTTAACTCCTCATAAAAACATTGTTTCTCTTTATCAGGTAATTCAAAAGTCAGTTCAGTGCCACTGATCAGAGCTGAGTACAGAGTCAAAGTCAACACCACCACACCAAGCATATTTCTAAAAATGTGCAAATAGTTTTTCCAGCAGATGTAAATATGAACCTGTTAATGTGCGGTTGAATATCCAAGTTTGTCAAAGGGACTCAAATGTGACGTGGCACACAGACGTTTCCGTGTTGATGTATGAATGTTTTCAAATTAAAACTATACTCGATATAAACCCTACGTGTAGCCTAATAACTGCAACAGAAAGAAAGAAGAGAGGAAGAAAACGGAAATCATATAATCAAAGTATGGTCCGACATTTCATTAGATTATTTTCTCCTAATTAATTAGTATTTAATAATAGCCTGTAAGTAAAGTAATAATAAATTGAATATCCCGGTAAAGGTATTGTTCCCAGCATTTATCGCATTGCATGGCTCTTTATACTTATTTTGCTTATTTGTTATTTTTGTTGATGCTTAAATAGATTTTTTTTTATTAGATTATAATATAAAGAAACTGGGCTTTTATTTTGCCAGGTTGTCACAGAAAGGCTGAAACCGGAAAAACAGCACGTGCAGGATTTTTTTTTTTGTTCCAGTCCAGCAGTTTTTATTGTACTGACGCTAATGTTTCCACATGTTTCTATTAAAACGAGATCCGGATTCTTCCCTGTGAACTCTGGGTCCAGGAGCAGGACTTTACATACAGTCTTATGGACACGAGTCTGATTTATCTGACGGCACCGCCAACAACACATTTCAAAATGTTATCAATGGCATCACACATTACGTAATAATGGCTAAATAATAGTGGCGTAGTGGTTGGCATGTCCGCATCCCAGCAAGAAGGTTCTGAGTTCCAGTCCCGGACTTGGGTGTTTCTGTATGGAGTTTGCATGTCCTTTCCATGCTTGCGTGGGGTTTCCTCCGGGTACTCCGGTTTCTTCCCACAGTCCAAATACATGCACAACAGACTCACTGGCGGTTCCCAGTTTTCTGTGGGTGTGAGTGTGCATGGTTGTATAGGCACCAGCCTCCCCATGAAACCTAGTAGTAGGATCACTCAGTTCAGCAACTGCCGATGATCATGATTTACACAATAATATAACAAAAAAAGTCAATTTATAATAATATATTTGGTGTGAAGACCCTTTGTTGTTGTCCAGTTTGTGCTTTTTATAAGGAACTTTTCACTGAGCATCTCACAGACCCGGCCACGGCTCTTCAAACAAATATTTTCTCTAACATTTCATATTCTGCTGGAAAAATAATGCATGAATATCTGGAGTGTAGCTCAAAAACAGGCTCAATTATGTGGAATTCATCAAAATCAAAATCTCTAACAAATATGTACTTTAAAAAGAGTCTGAAATAACCAGGAAAGGCACTCTGTGTGTATAAAATTTGTATAAATAAAAACACGTTCACACCAAACATCAGAATGGGGTAAATGTAATATCACGTGCCAGTTACTTTGAGTATTAAACTACTGAACTCCTCAGATAATCACACACAACAGTCTCTAGAGTTTACATGAAATGTGCATCTAAAAATATAAACAAACAAACAAATAAATAAATCCTGTCAATGAGAGAGGTCAGAAAACAATTGCCAGATGGGTCTAAACTGACAGGAATGCAACTGTAATTCAAATAGTCATTCTGTACAAACCACTTTTAGTGATGTTTTAGTTCTGTTTTTGGCTGACAGGAGAAAATCCCTAATTTGTCTTCTGCTGTTGGAGTTGACCCACTGGTTTGATGCATCGCCAATCAGCTTACTGTGCATATTTTTGGACTGTGGAAGGAAACTGGACTGCCCCCAGAGGAAACCAACGCAAGCTTGGGAAGAACATGCAAACTCCACACAGAAACGCCCCAAGCCCAGGAATCAAACCTGGGACCTTGCTGTGAAGTAAACATGCTAACCACTACACCACGCTGGTACCTGCATTGCGTGTTATAAAATGCTTTTCTGCTCAGAACCATCGTAAAGATTGCTTATAAAGCATATTGCATTAACAAATTTTTAATGAAAGTGTTTAGCTTTTAAAAATTAGAGGTAAAACTTCCTTCATCCTCAGAGAGTTTTCAGAACAGAGCTTTCTGGTTTTTCAATAAAATAGCAAACTGTTTTTTTTTTATTAACAAAAGGGGAGGATCATTTTATGATTAACTTTATCACATTAAAAATTCAGTTACACACACAACACGTGATATGTTGACATGAGCTCATGATGAGTGTGAGAGATGGCTCTGTGACCATGTCTATCATGCAGAGGATTTTTTTTTTTTTTACATTTTTACAAGTTACATTTTGCTAAAAAGTGATAATTTCCCCAATGTTTGTAGACTTTTAAGACACCCCATACAGTACAAATGCCAGAAAGAATGTACATTTAATTAGCTCAAAGTGAAATAGATTCAAGGAGCATTGTTATATAAAACTAGAGGGTCACTCAGAGTGCAAAGTACCTCCTCCAGGAACAGATTATGGTGACAAGTGCATTGATTATCCTAAAAAAAACATGGCCAAGACTGCAGGTTTCAATATACCTTGGAAGGTTATAATGAAATATCTTCCTCTAGTTGGTGTATGATGAACATTTATCCACACATTATTTGCACATATTGACCTCAAAGACTTTTTTTTCCTCCAACATGATCCCATGCATGAATCACCTCCAAATGTAATGCTCTGTATGCTCTCTTAATCTTTATAAAAATCATGCATATCTGTTTGAAATATATTGCACAAAAACAAACAGACAAACAAACAAACCAACACATGTGAAAACATCCTCTTGGCAGGGGTAAATATAATGGTATGTAGTAAAATATTGACAGGCACATCAACATATAATACATCATTAAATAAGTCAAGACAATTTTATAGCACGTTTCAAATAACCAAAGTTAACCAAAGTGCTTTATAAAAGGAAAATGTACAAGAGGGAAATAGTAATAAATAACATTTATAATAAGATAAGAATAAAAAAGGCAATAAACGATACATAATAATATGAATTAAGGTCAAATCTGTATTGAAAATAATATTCTCATCTCACAAGGAATGGCAAAAAGAAGATATAAGTCTTTAAAGCATTTGAGAGTGGCACAGATTTAATATATAAGTGGTCAACTGTTCTACAAGTTAGGAGCACCTCTGCTTTTGAGCCTGGATTCAGGCACATTTTATTACATTAGGAGCATTTTGTTGGTTGACCTCTGCCCTCTAGCTGGAGTCTAAGCATTAAGGAGTTTAGCTGGTGGTGCTAGTCCACTGAGACTTAAAAGTCAACAACAAAAGTTTAAAATCAATCCTGTAATGAACAAAGAGCCATTGGAAGCCAAATAACTGTAACAATTGTTAATTTTCATTTATTTACAGTACATGTTTTTTTGCTTTCATTTTGAACACCACACATGCTTAATGAATTAAAATAACTGTTATTATAAAATAACCTATATATTCTAATAAATATAAAAATAAAATATTCCTGTCATACCACTGGTGGCATCAGTTTAGCTTTTTTAAGTATGTGTTTCACGTGGTTTTCTAATATGAATTTAATTATTTAAAACATAAAACATATCAGATGATTTGTGCTGGTCAAGTACATGGTGATCTCGAGCCTATATTAAGAAGAAAAAAACTCTTTTAGATTCATGACTTTATTTAAAATACAATTAAATTCAGACTCTTTTTTGGGCCATAGGGTTCACAATTTTTTTATTCACAAATTTCCACTAACAAAATATGAGATCTGGATTAAAGCTATTCAGCTTTAATGGCTGTAACTGTATGAGTTTATACATATATAAGCATAAAATATAACAGCTTTGATCATATTGGGTAATGATTTCGGCTATGAAAGAAAGAAAAAAACAGCCACTAGGTTACATTTTACAAACACATGTGAACAGGCACTTAGGGAACTACTTCAAGAACAAATGTCGTTGATCATCATATTGCATAACCATTGCATAAAATATATTAATTAAATTTAATCACCAGGATAATGTAAACCTCTGCCAAAACAGCTCATCTCCATCCTTATTTTTATTTCAGCTAAATATTATTTTCACAATTCTTTTCTCATTTATGACCATAGTGACCTTCTGTTATTCTTTATTGTTTATTAAAATTGCTTCTACCCTGCAATGGTAAAAAAAAAAAATCCTTAAAAAAAATTCCCAGATTCAGATCGTGATTCGGATAAACACCAAAATCTGATGGAGTGTTGCGTGGGCCATATTCCACCCTTCTGGAAAAAAAAAAACCCATCAAAATCCATTCATAACTTATTGCAAGTTAACAACTTATTGCTAACAAACAAACAAACAAAGAGACAGACAAACAAACAAACGCCAGCGAAAACATAGCCTGCTTGGCACTCACTCATCTCCTATCACATGGCGTCCATCCTCCTGAATGAGTACTGCTGCAATCATCAGACACACACCCTTATCAGTTCTCCGTCCAACGGATTCACCATTATTAGCTGGGCTGGAAAAGTGATAAGGACATGTGTATGACCATTAGATGAATGTACAGCATGTAATCCCCAAATCAAAGCTCCTACTGCTCACTCCAGTGCCTTCTTCAAGCAGAACTGAGACGTATCTGTGCTTTCACCTCTGTATGTTCACTGAGTCCTTCTTATTTAAAATTCAGTTTTCCACCTAAAAGGCTTCAAAGACTTGGGTTCACATTTGGTCCAGCAGACTTCGAAGTTTAGAGACATCGTTCTGAGGAGTTTTATTCCCCCGTCACTCCACCTTCCTGTATTTCAGCTTCCAATCAGATTCGGAGACCCATGCTTAGGTTTCACCCTCAGGGCCAGAGGTTCGAGCCTATTTGCTTTCTGTCCTGAAAGAGAAGAAAATTGACCAGTGACTGGCACAAAGGTGGGACAGATGGGCGTGTACTGCTCTGGCATCATTCTGATCTTCACGTACCTGTCAACTACACTCTGCTTCTATTTCCCAGGAGAGAAAAGCAGGCAGCGAAAGTGCTTTTTTTTCGGTCATGCCCGTGAAGGGGGAAGTACTTCCTGGTGCACTTTATATGTACTTATGTGTCTTTCACCTGTCAAGACAGTTTAAACTCTCACTTTGCTAACCGCTCTGCAAAGTTTTGGCACCAGATCAAATATGTGGTGAAATCTTTTCAATTTAATGACATGCCAACACATTTTAAGTTAATGAATGTGGATTTATGGCATTGCAGCTCCACTCAGGACCAGTTATAACAAGTAAAGGAATCATTATTATACCATTATTATCCCACAATTATGTCAAAGCACTCGATTCTTATTAGTGAGAATTTGATTCATTTTTTTTAAATAAATCTTGACAGTAGTGCCGGAAAGGTTTATAATAATGAACTCACTTAAATGCATCATAAGGTTAAACATTTGTGGACACTGGACCATTTCAATAATGCTGTTGGCATGAAGCAGAAGGAAAATAGTTACACAACTGTATAAGATGTCTTTGTTTGCTCCAGTGGTTTACAACATCAATTTATTTTTATAAGTACTGTTTCTTGTCTA
>JAQMYF010000017.1:7411533-7431550 GCA_030014195.1 Neosilurus mollespiculum
TATATATATATTTGAAATAAACTTCATTCATTCATTCATTCATTCATTCATTCATACAACATCAGTGCCTGATCTCACTAATGCTCTTGTGGTTAAATGAGCAGAAATTCTCATTTAAAAGCGATTTTAAATCTAAATGTTTCTGAATGATTCTAAACCTAATTTCTAAATCAAGCCTTCACAGAAGAGTGGACGAGAAAGGTAAGGAAACAACTGCATATGGGTGTAATGGATAGGTGTCCACATACTTTTCGCCACATTGTTTCTATAGTAGCAACTTATACAAGGACTTGTTTGGTGGATTTAACACATCAACAGATTATGGTCTTTGATATGGTGGTTTTTGTAAGTCTGTTATTTTTTTGTAAAAAGATTTAAGGAAGGAGTCTCCTGTGTGACACTTTGTCAGTAAAATGTAAAGCTATTCCTTTAAGTTATTTAACACACGAGATACACCATCCCACTGTTTATTAATTACATGTAACAGCACACCCTGTCATGTTTTAATCTGTACATGCTTAAATTAAAAACCCAATCATGAATATTATTATTATTATTATTATTATTATTATTATTATAATTATAATTATTATTATTATCATTATTACTATTCATTCGTTCATTCATTCATTCATTCATTTTCTGCCACATTCTTTCATTTTCGGCTCATTCAAGCCACTTAACCCCAATTGGGGTCACAGGGAGGCTGACACCCATGTCAGTCGACTCTGGGTGAAGGCAGGGTACACCCTGGACAGCTCGCCAGGCCATTGCAGGGCCAACACACATACAACCATTCACACTCACTCTCACACCTAGGGGCAATTGGGAACAGTCAGCCTACTGTGCATGTTTTTGGACTGTGGGAGGAAACCAGAGTACCTGGAGGAAACAGACGCAGGCATGGGAGGAATATGCAAACTCCACACAGAAATTGAACCCGGGGATCTTCTTGCTGTGAGGTGGACGTGCTGACCACTGCAACACTGTGCCGCCTATTTTTAATATGATGATGATGATGATGATGATGATGATGATGATAATTATTATTATCAATCCAGACCAATATATCCTGGCCATTTCAGGAAACAGAATTCAATTTAGACATCAAAAGCACAAGGGAAAAGTAATGCGTTACAAAAATGTTGACATTACATAAATGTCATGGTGAGGTTCACTACATGGGACCATGGGCATAGGAGAAGGGATAACACTTGGAAAACACTTGCATTTACAAATATGGTAAACAGAAAGCTGTCATGGAACTATATTTCTCCAACTCTACCCACACAACACAAATATACAATAAGTCAAACACCAAGGGTACCCAAATTCAGCTTTGAAGTGCATACTCCTTGGAATAAAATTAGATGTTTTCAGATGGAACTCAACAGACTACTGGGTTTCACCTAAATTCATTTCACTTTACCTATAAAAAATTCCCTTATTTTTACAGGATTTCAAGTGCTGCTCTTGAGTAAGGTAACTTAATTTCAATTATAATAATACTGAAATAATTTTCATTTAAGCTGACTACATTTCCACTTGATTGGTCAGTTTGTGGATGATGTTTACTGATGTCTTAGCATGCCAATGTCAGGGTGCAGGAACCACGGTCTTTAGAAGCTTTGTGACTGATTATCTAGTTGAGTTCCACTGGATGATGTGAAAGTCCCCGGTAAAACAAACAGGGCTTGTCTGTGCTTTATCTGCTCCCAAAGTTCCGCCTGAATCAGACAGCTGACTCGCTCAGGCAGAAAACGGGAGATCTGCTAAAATATCTTTTGCTCTGTATTGGGATTACTCAGCCTGCATTCCCATCACCATTTCCCAAGGTTTATATTTTGCAATGCATTAAATAAAAAATGCTAAAATATTAAATAAAATGTTCTTGTGATTGAATGATAAATTCTCCATACACATTTGGCCAATTAAATCTATAATCAACACTTTAAAATATATAATAATATATAACCAAAAATGGTAGCAATGAGAGTCCAAATGCAATTATTACTACAGCAAGTGTCCATCAGTATCCATGAACTGTTTTAACAAAATATACTGATCATCAGTATTGTTTGGCAATAGCCAAAAGTGTCATGGTCAAAGCACGAGCACAGTGTTGCCTCAAAACATGAAGGACCCGAGTTTGAATTTCAGGAACAGCTAGAGCCTTTCCATTTTCCTCCCCATGCTTGCATCAATTTCCTCCCAAAGACATGTGGAATAGATCATGTGGAATGGGCTAAACTGGCCATAGGACTGAATAAGAGTATCAGTAATTGTTGTACCTGTAATAGACTAGTTCAGGATGTACCCCACTTTCACCCCAAAGACAGGTGGGATTGGGTCCAGATTCCCTGTGCCCGGAGGAACAAGCGGTGTAGATGAAAGGATGGATGATAATACCAACACTGAGAGAAGATTTGAGCAGGCTTGACCCAATAATAGTCTTTCTTAAACCTGGTAAACACTGTACAATATTGGGCTGTCCCAAGTGAAAAATGAAGAACGTGAAACAATTGTGGTGATTTTTTGGCCATGGCTCCTAATCAGTGGTCCTATGTCAAATTATGAGAGGGGGTCAAGGAGGCTATTGTCATGGTATTATGACTAAAGATATCCTGCAATAATTTTCCAACAATGTAGGATGCCTATTTCACAGAGTGTTATGCTTTGACCTGTGTCTACTGACTAGAGAATAAAATTGTAACATTAAATGACGTAGTGACCCAAAAAGCAAGGAGGCACAATCAAGGAATGCCATTATGTAGAATAGCAATAAAGAAGAAAGTTTTATGTAGAAGGGCTGCACAGTGGCGTAATGGATAGCACTTTTGCCTTAGCAAGAAGGTCCTGGGTTTGAGTACCAGGCTCGGGCATTTCTGTGTGGAGTTTGCATGTTCTTCATATGCTTGTGTGGTTTCCTCTGGGTACTCCGGGCTCTAAGAGTGTAAGTGTGAATAGTTGTTTGTGTGTGTTGGCCCTGCGATGGTCAGTTGAGCTGTTCAGGTTGTATCCCACCTTCGCCCAGTGTTAGGCATCAGCCTTCCTGCAACCCCTGATAGGATTGAATGGTTCAGCAAATGAGTGAGCGAGTGACCTTACATAGTTGTGGCAGCAGAGATCTTGTCGAAAAGACAGGCGCTCTAGATGTTTTTTACTTTGTTTCCTTTTTTCCACATATTGGTGGCATTTTGCTCTTCTATACTAACTAGAACTTGTGGTGTAGCCTATGATTCGATAGGTGTCATCATCATAAAGTCTACATACCTTTCTACACACTATTGTTCAGTCTACATACCTGTCGTACCCAAGTGTATTAGACTGATGTTGCACTGTGTAATTTGTAATGATTATAAAAGATTGCTGAAATCGCACATCACAATTGTCTGTTGAGGATTTAATTTAAGTAGAACAAGATATTCACATATATTCCTTCGTTGGTCTGTGTTAAGATGTTGATCATTAAAAATAAAATGTTTAAAAACATTTCCAGTTCTAAGTGTTTTTTGCCATTTATTGAATTATTTTGCACTAAATGGTTTGTCATCTATTTGTGATTTGTTATTAACACTCCTTTAGGTTAGGTTCCATAGATGTTATTTCAGTGTGCTAATGAATTCATTATTCTAAAATAGCCATAAATAATACTAATAAAGAAAACTCTTCTCAAAGCAGATGTGTACAAACATTACACTGCTATTTAAAATTATACATTGAAATCAACAGGGAATTAGACTTTAGCTCTTAACTGTACTTAACTTTAGATGCTTAAATTTTATTTGCTTTATATAAATTAAAAGACAAAATCATCATCATCAGGATTATTATTATTATTATTATTATTATTATTATTATTATTATTATTAATTTGGCTATGGATCTCAGTTGACTCTGGGTGAAGGCGGGGTACACCCTGAACAGCTTGCCAGTCCATCCCAGGGCCAAAACACACACAACCATTCACACTCACACCTAGAGCCAATTTGGAACAGCCAGTTAGCCTAATGTGCATGTTTTTGTACTGTCTGAGGAAAATAAAGTACCCAGGCGAAACCCACACCAGCACAGTGGTTTCACAGAGAAACTTGCCAAGCCCAGGACTCGAACCCAGAATCTTTTTGCTCTGAGACAGAAGTCATACCCAGTGCATGCAACCACTACCATCATGCTATCCATTATTGTTATTATTGATGTTGTTATGATGATGATGATGATTATTATTATATAGATATTGTTATTCAGGAAACAAAGAATGCACAGTGTAATTTGTAAAAAAAAACAAACCCTTCTATACATACTTAATTGCAGAAGGGAAGAAATCAAAAGTAAACTATCTTAAATTGTTAAATTAAACAGCTAAAGGAAGGACTAATGAGATAGACAGTGAATAACAATATGGGGGAAAAAACTACATTTAATCTGCATGAAAAAAGCAACCTGCAATTCCATTATTCCAGCAGTCCTGAGGGAATCACTGCTGCGGCTGCTATCATTAGTCCTCTGCACACGTCAATACCACACCTGAAGATGACTAAGAGCAATGGCATTTGAGCACAACACAAAAGCTTGGAATGCTGCCAGAGCTGACTAATGTATTCCTGCAACCAGTATATGAAGGAATAAGTGCAGATGAAGATTTGCCAAGCAAATCAGTAATGCTTGAAGACCCACTTACTTATAATAATTAATTTTTTTTTATTATATGTTTTAGCGGGGGGGCATGCACACTTCAATTCATATAAAAAAAAATGTTTTCCTAGTTTTGGAATCTGAAGTGCCCTGAACCCTTCCCTTACATTCAAGATCTTGAATCATTGGATAATTTCTCTAAAAAAGAAAATGAATGAACAGAAGCAATTCTATTGAACTAGGCAAGAATAAACATTGTAAAGCATGTGATAAGTTCTCACCAGCGTGTCAACAGTGTTCTGTACCCAGCACTTGTACATCTATATGTAGACCGTCTTTGAGTGAGACTACCTGTGATACAACACAAGCATCAGTGGTAGGTATACAGCCATATTTGCAAGGCTGGGAATTTACCAGAACACACAAAAAGGAGATCAGGCATGGCTGAATCAACGTGGAGATCATTGTCTGCCTGACCGGTTTATTATGACTTACTTTTTAGTATACATGTACTTTTGTGCATCATTTATATTTAATTATGTACATGTTGGCACTTTTTTTAATAAAATATATTCATTCATTTACTCAAGAGCTATGAAGGATCACTGGCCATTAAACTTTAGGAAGAACTCTAAGAAGTGCACTGTTTTCCTATAAGCCATGTGTTCCATGAGTCAGTCTTTCATAGCAGTGGTCACCAACCCTATTCCTACCTCCCTGAAGACTTTGGCTCCAACCCTTATCAAGCCCACCTGATCATTTCATCACTGACTTAAGTTTTTGATCAGCTAAAAGAGGGGGGTTCAATTCTGGTCGGAGATAAAAACCTGCAGGACGGTAGATCTCCAGGTATAGGATTGATGACCACTGATCTAAAGAGTAACTCTTTTGTTCTTGATCTGTTGTAACGTGTTTGATTTTCACATGGAAAAGTTGTTCCTACATTTAGCCATTTGTGAACATTTGTTAAGGCTGAACAGTTTTGGCTGAGATTCCAAGGTTCAAATCTGCCAGCTACAGTGGCTTGCAAAAGTACCCCTTCATACCCCTTGAACATTTCCACATGTTGTCAACCACACACGTAAATGTATTGTATTGGAATTTTGTGATAGACCAACCCAAAGTGGCACATAATTGTGAAGTGTAATGAAAATTATACATGGTTTTCAAAATGTTTTACAAATAATTTATGCAATAACTTTAAAATTATGCACCACTTTTTGTTGGTCTATCACATTAACTACCAATAAAATACATTTATGTTTGTGGTTGTAACGTAACAAAATACTATTGCAAGCCACTGTCAGTGCATCGTGTCAAAACGGGTAATACTGCAAAGTCAGCACAGGGGATGTCACACATGCGATGTTTAATTTACAAGTATTCAGCGAGTACATATTCAGTGTGAAGGGAAACCTGAAAATGAGTTGTGCATAGTTTTTCGAGAGAACAGGAAAACATTAAGGGATTAACTGAGTAGTGGAAAAGAAGGTCAGTGAGTAAAACTACCCCACGAAAAGGAAAGCATAAGCTAGGTCCTAAACTTTAGGCTAACAAACACTATAGAGCTGTGAAGCCAGGTTTTCAGGTCCCAGATAAATTTCCATAGCATTTTTAAGCCACAATCACAAAACACAACTGTAGCCTTAATTTTTCTGCTTGTAACCTTGTTCCAATGCTGGACTAATTTGGCATTAACACCCCCCTCCCCCCAATCCCATCCCAGATGATTCTGTATGTATCGTTCTACAAACTGCTTGTAACATAAAAGAAAATAAACTCACCAAGTTAGATGGGAACAAGAGAAGACTGCCTCTAGCTTTGAAGGACAAATACTGTGTACATGTAGCCAGATAAGTGAGAAGATTCATGCTACTACCTCATTTTACTGGATAGTATTAGCTTCATGTTTCATGCTTTCCCAAAAAATGTATAGTCACCATAATGAAAGCAAACAAATGGAATTTAAATTCATCAGGGATGTTGATTTAATTTGATAAGAATAATATATGTAAAGCGGCCCTGCGTTGATCTGGCGAGCTGTTTGGGGTGTACCCCACCTTTACCCAGTGCCGGCTGAGATAGGCTGCAGCTTCCGTGTGAGCCTTAAAGGATTAAGCGGTTTGGCAAATGAGTGAGTGGGAGAGTGAGTGAGTGAGTAAGTGAGAAATAAATATAAAGAACTTTGGAAAAACTATAATGTTATTGATGTAAGGGTGGTTATTAATTTGTTGCCCCACACAATCAACCCAATTTTGGGGATTTAAATACTGATCAAACAAACACTGTGATTCAAGATTTAAAATGGCCTATCCACATGGACCATATGTTAAAACTTTTTCCTAATACCATTTCCTTTTTGAAACCTCAAAAATTAACAGGAGCCCACAAGAACCAATTGAAGGAGATCAGCGCATGGTGTTATGCTTCCATCTGCTGGCTGCTTTGAGGGTCATGATCCTTAGCTTATTAATACAAACACAATAGAAATTCATAGCAACATTATACTATAGCATTACAACGTTATATTAGTTGCATAATTAGAATTCATAAATATGTATATTGATATGAATAAATAATAATAAGCAAAAAGAATCAAAGAACACAATCATATACCTAAATTCAGCCAATTATTACCGGTAAAGTTCAAAAACCATAGTCTCAGACTTTAGTCAAGACATAAGATGTTTTTCTATTGGACTTATTCAAATTTGCACTCAGATTTGTCTCAGGCTTGGCCATTGGTCTTAACACATATTCTTATTAGTCTTTCCGGAGTCTGTCTTTTTAAAAAATGTCTTTTTTTCTCAAGTAATTTATCCTTTAAAACACAATCACTGATTTAACGAACGTGTTCAGAAAATGTGGACTGGTTTAATGTTGGTTAAGTGGTATAAAATCTTTTGACCCAATCTTGACTAATCCTGGTCTTGGAGGGGACTAAGGTGGTCTTAACAACTGCTTCATGCAAGATTACCGAATATTGTGATCACATTGCAACTCCATCAGATTTCAGAAGAGTGGTGGTAAATGACCAGACTCAAATTCTCTTTATTACATCTATTTAGAGAATGTAAATAATTACTACTAGAGATATATCACTATTACGAATGTGTTTGGGAAGGAATTTTATCACTTGGACATGAAATTGAAATTCAGCAACAGGTTTACTGTCTGGGGTTCAAGCCCCATTACCGAGTTGTCACTGCTGTCCTCCCAGTGCAGCTAACTGGGTTATCAAAGGCCAGCCATGTCTCTCACTGTCTGTGGTGGAAGGCATGTAAAAGAAACATTGCTGTCTTTCGCAAAGAGTAGGCCACTGAGTTGCCGTCAGCATGTTTCTGCCTTGCGATGGCCTGGTGAGCTGTCCAGGATGTACTCTGCCTTCGCCCAGTGTTGGCTGAGATGGGCACCAGCCTCCCCGCGACCTCAATTAGGATGAAGTGGTTCAGAAAATTATGATGATGATATCATAGAGAACAGTAACTGTTCGAATTAGACACTGTAGATAGAAAAGCCTCATCAATTTTTTTTTTTTGTAATTTTTTAAAATGGTGTTAGAGTGGCTGCATGGTCACACATCCATTATGAATCAGAGTGGGGAAAAATGACACAAAGTAAAGTATATAGCTCTGGATCATTGTGCCAAGATCTTACAAAATAAAAAATAATAAAAACATGTCAGAAATATCAACATTTAAACATACTCATGCCAAAAGTGCTTAAATATTTTTGAGGAAAAATACCAATATCTTATCCAACCCCGAGAGACTTGCAAGTTGTAGTAATAGCATGCCAACTCAAACAAACCTAGAATCCGGGTTACTGGTTAACTAACTTTTATTAGTATACACTTCACAGGATACCTATCTTGTGAAGAAAGTAGATAATTCTGAGGGATAATCAAAATCACTTGGAGCAGGCATCATTATCATGCGTAAAAAAGGAAGGGGGGGCATCAAAATCTTATTTTAGTTTTGTGTGTGTGTGTGTGTGTGTGTGTGTGTCTAAACGCTGAATGAGTAGGCTAAACATATGCCATTAGCTACATAACCATATGGAATAGTTTAGGGAGTGAATTAATTAAAAAATACAGAACACTTATACAACTCAACAAAATTAAGATAAATCAGAAACCAAGTAATATTCAAGTATTTATTTCATGTAATATTGGATAATATTGATGAAAATAAGTAAACAAACAACAATAACAAAAATAACAGTCTATTTTTTGAGATAAAAAGTGAATATTTATTGTGGCCTCCCTTTACTTTGATTACAGCATTTAACCTTTAGGCATTGTGTTCACATATTTTTTAATTTCTTCACTCGCTAAACCATTCCATATGGTTTGAAGTTCATTCATGCAAAAGTAAAAAAAAATAAAAAAATACATTTGCGACACCTTTCAATTTTCAATGTTTTTATTAGCCATACTATTACCTCAGTATAGTTGACTCAATGATTTTTGGTTCTCATTGCCTACAATAGTATTGCTCAATACATTTTCACCAAAAAATTAGAGAGAAGTAAATTTTTTTTTTTGACAGTAAGTTTAGACAAAAGTGGTGGTGTATAATCTTCACTGCACACTACTATAACTTTTTCCAAACTGTACTTCCAAAAAAAGGACAGTAACAAAGTTAATCCACTAAAATATTTTCCACTGATGCTGGTTGATTTATACGTCCTGTGTGTTGGACTGAGAGAGAAATGGAGCCTTACCTAATTTTTCTTGGAGCTGGAAGTTGTGCTACCAAAGTGTCCCACTGTAGGTGTTGACCTCAAATTGAGCTTTTATTTGCTTGTTGAAAACAAGTAGTGTCAGGTAAGCAGGAATTCGAAGTGTGCTTCGGATTTAGATCAAAGACCTGAAGAAAAGTTATCTGGTTAAATAAAGACTACAGCAATTACTTCACTTTGAAAATGCTTTATTTAAAGAAACTAGCACAGCTGGCAAGGTTGCCCTATCTATCTCCTAGTAGATGAAGATTAGACAAGAGCTGTCAGTGATAAACCAGGTTTTACCTTAAAAGATATTAAATGTATTTTTAAACAAAAGTTGCAAAATAAATATTAAACCAACATATGGGAACAATTATTTTCCACAAAAAAACCTGGTTGTTGGTGAAGGTATCAAATTCTGTAGTGGTGCCTAAAGGTGGATGGTCATGCAGCGACTTTGGTAATGGGGCCCAAACACACACTCTCAAGTATGTACACTCACTAGTACACTGCTCCACTGAGCACAAATACATCGGGCACGCTTTTACGGTCCCTTGTATATAAACAACAGTAAATAGAGGCAAAAAACTTAATTGATATTAGTTAGTCTGCTTTTAAAGGTCCATTCAGTGATCAAAAAGAGACAATACACAGATAGGTCACTAATTCAAAGTGGCTGGGGGTGGGGGCATTTACTTGTGCTGATGTGACACGAGTCCATTTGTTTCCTTAAAGTGAAGAGTCGCTGCAAATCAGTACAAAGTTCTGACTGATCACAATTTTTTTAATCCTTGCAATGAAATAAATCCTGATGATGATGAATATTTCCTACAACGACCCCGCCCCATACACGGGGAATAGGGCCTCACCATGTGGCTATGCTATGGCCATAATATTCACCAAACAATGAGAGATAATGAAGCCACCTGTAAGACAGCATCCTCTACAACATTCATCAAAACACCAACCCCAAGCTCAAGTTTTGGAAGAATAATGTTCTTCGGTCCAGTACATTTCGAGAGTCTTTTATATCAAAGTACACAGAAACTGTTCTGGTGACCTAAAAACTTTACACATTGGGGCTGAATGTGTCACCAGTCTGCATATATTGCAGCAGTGTTTATTTATGATTCCCCCCCCCAAAACACACAAATATTACATACATTTGCATGAGATGAATAATTAAATTGCTTTATATGGTTTGAATTTACTCCATCACAGGCTGTAGTTTGGCTTCATCTGCAATTAAGACTTTGTAGAGCTCAACAGTGGCAAAGAAACAAGCTACGTAGAATAAACTGCCACATTCAACACTGGGCATATCCAAAGGATACACCCTTAATGGTAATGCCAATCCAATCAAAGCACACACATTCACACCTAGGGGGAAATCTAGTACTGCTAATCTACCTTCGTTTATGATTTTGGGAGGGACAATATGCACAGAAACTCAAGCGCAGGATTGAATGCTGGAGGCAGTAATGCTACTCACTGCACGACCTCACAGTCAACAAAAATGGACTCCTTCATCTCATGTAAGTGTACATTAAGTAAAATAAAGACAGTAAATAAACACTTTTATATATGTATATTGTTCATTTTTGGTCATGAACCTTCCTGAGTGGACCTTTAATTATAAATGTACTACCGAAATGCCACACGGCAGCACAGGGAAAAACTTACAACAGTTCAGAAGTTTCATAGCAAATTCAGTGGTTCTTATGAAACAGGATCAGAATAGTTACAACACGAGTGAAACCAAGATGGCCACCCGTCCATCAGTAATAATAGTAAAGTCTTGGTTCTCAGGGAAATACATAACAGCCAGCGTATGGCTGATAAGTGCCTGATTAGTTCAATGGATACTCGACAGTATTTCAGCTTTACGCTTATTCACAGGGCTCATGCGGTGTTGTAGCTGCCCACATCCTTTCCAAAGTTATAATAGTCCAGCTCCTGTATAGCAACCTCAGAGAGCTTGGTGAGATTAGGCGCGTTGTTAGCATCCATATTTTCATGGGTGGCGAAGTTAAAGTTATCCTCTTCATAATCCTCACGAGCTTCCAGATCCGGAGGATCTGTGAGACAAAATACAAGGTCAAAATGAATGAAGCAACAATATTAATGATAACTGAATCTCAGCCTTGAATATGTAGATTGGGTATGATATGCCGTACCTTGTCCCTCTGGGGATACATCCATGCCATGTTTGACCTTCATGTGTCGACTGAGGTTGCCCTTCAGGTTGAATCGACTGGAGCAGTATGCACACTTAAATGGCTTGCTGCCAGCATGGAGATGCATGTGACCCAGAAGATTATACATTCGGTTAAATGATTTTCCACATACCTGAGGGAGGCAGGGGAAGACAGAAAAATCAGTTAAAGAATTTTGCACAAGGTTTGAATGATGCTGTACTTATTTCTGATCTGCACATTGTAGACAGAGAGCATGGGACAGTAGGTACAAAGCTTTTCGGGGGAAAGTAGCTATTGCATAATTATGGTCAACGTATGAGGTCAGAGACTAATTTGCACATTCACTGAAGTCAGGATCATTTGCATACCAAAATAAGAAAGTAAAATTTTATAGTATAGAACACAAAAGAAGAGAATGGGAAAAATAGAAAATACCAAATTATTACTTATTTACTACAGAAAGAAGTCATCTTTGATCACAGCACCGGAAAGTAACTATTTACAAAAAAAGGTAAAATATTTAAATACAGCTTTATAAGATGCTATGATTTTATTTAAAAACACAGTAAAAACAAGAAATAATCATGAGTATTTGTGTCATATATTATTATACTTACTCCAGTGGCAAAGCCACTAAAATGGCAACAATGCAATGCAAATTATTTGTTTTTTACCAAGACAAAAAAAAAAAACAACAACTTTGATTTAGAAGTGTTAGATGACTTATCTTGTATTAAGGGATAATTGATTCAAGAAATCTTGTCAAGTGAAATTATCTTGCTGCATGGACAGATCATTTCACTTGTTTTGAGTCCCTTTTTCCTAAGATTTACTGTTTTTATCTTGTTTTTAGACACCACTTTTTTGCATTGTGGGTTGTGTACAGTTAACCAGCTTGGTGCAAATTGGTCATGGTACCAGTGCTAATCACTACTACCTTAATAATCAACAATCTGGAAGTGTATGATTGTGAATGAATATAATTTGCTCATCATGTCGCGCTGCTCTTACATTCTGGAGTCTTACCTTACACTTGAAGGGTTTCACAGGAAGATGGACGATCATGTGAGTTTTCAGAGTCTGCTTCTGGACGAAGGATTTGAAGCAGACGTGACACTGGAAGGGTCTGATGCTGGCATGGATCAGCATGTGCCTCCTCAGGTTTGCAGACAGTGTGAACTCACGAGCGCATACATCACACTTGAAACCCTTTGTGCCCTGAGGATCAACAAGAAGCAACATAGACTGGTGTCATCTCAAGCAATCCTTTTGGCTTTGGGGAAATGTTTTATATTTTAGAACTGGAAGATTATTAGGTACACATCTGTATATTCCAGCGAGCCTGATGCAGTTTCACTGTGTGGTATAAACTAAACAGACCAGTGCTTCAAGCACAAGTGTTAAAATAATTGTTGGCATAGATTATAATGTAGTGAATTTATGGAATTATAACTGGTATAATGAGTCTGAGTTCATTTACACCTTCGGTAGACACCTTTGTCCAAAACAAATGAGCTGAGCAGGTAAGTGTATTCTTCTGCAAAAGGTTGGGGTAACCGCAGTTTTTTTTTTTTTTTTTTTTTTAAAGCAGGAGCTCCTGATTCCAAATATTTAAAACGGCTTCAAAGATCTTGGTCTGCAAACGGGTTTGCTATCTGCACATAAGGACAGATTTAAGACAATTAGACAAGACACGCTCATTTTAGCATCTCCACAACAGGTGAAGTGTTCAAAAACGAATCTCTCAAGCAGACACAGGACACACCAACTTCACTGGTAAAGAGAAAAAGAAATGTGCAAGTTTTCCCTCTTGCTGTTGGAACGATTAATGCAATTTATTGGGGGGGGGGGTTCATGTATTGCCACAGAAATTCTTTCAAATTAATTTTTAATGTATATGCCTGAATCCTCTATAACCCTACAGGTGGCGCACTTGAAACTAATCACACATGGACAGGCAGCACACTATCCCATGTAACTTTGTGGAGTAACAACAATTCACAAATTTCCATTTAAATGGGTCAAGGTTTTAAAATTGCAATATAAAGATACTTATAGAATTGCGATACTTACAGAATTGCAATACAAATCAAATTGGCACCTAGGTATCATGATATTGTATCAGGTGGTCCCTAGTTATTCCCATCCCAAAAATATAGTGCACACTAGTGCTAGTCTGGAAAATAGCAGTTTTCTGCAGAACCCACAGCAGCCATGACCCTCGAGAGATTTGAGTTTATGTTTTTCTAGCATATCAAATTCATCCTATGAAACCCTTAGAATTGCAAAACAAACAATGAGTTGTATCTTGTATGTTGGAGGAAAGAAAGGGAGGCAGAGAGAGCAAGTCAAGCTGAATGCCCATGGTGCTGATGGGGATGTCTCCACCGCCATGGCTAGCCCTTCTTGTTATTCATTTTATGTCAGAAACTTATGTTATGCTTTAAACATATAGGAGACTGTTAAAGAAAAACTACTTCAGATACTTGACCTTGACGATTCTGTTTACATCAATTAAAAAACCTGATCACTTTATCTGACAGTGACAGTTAGCACCTAATTCCATATAAATCGTAGGAAAATGCAACCACTTCTTAATGAGATATCATGCATGGAAAGAAAAATCTATTTTTTACATTTGACCTTATACATCACATTTACAGGTAAGATAAGCAGGAATTACATGTGTGCACTTCAGTACTGTAGCAAGAAATATGGCATTAATTGAAGTAATAGTTCATATAAGCCTGAAGATGGAAGCAGAGATCCTATCCAGATTCCAGTATTGATTCTCCTCCAATCTCTCAAATAAATAAACAAAACATAAATAAAAACAATAAAATATAACGTAACATGTACCACTTCTGCATCATAAGCATTCATTTACTTTTTACTCAGTTCAACATAAATTTTAAAAGGACTAAAAATTGTCGCATTGAAAATGAATGATTTCCATAAAATCAAGTGCAAGCTCTCCTTAACCTCGACATGCTGTGTTTCCCATCATGACCAAACCAGAAGACATCTTTGGCATGATCAGCTCATTGTAAACATCTGATGTAAACAGACAGCTCTCGCTAGATGACTGATAAAGCCCACAATCCCACTCTCCCATATTCCACACAACTTAAATGAATTTGCCGAATAAGGGAGCATTACCCATGTATTTAAAATTAAAAGGAAAGATACACAAGGTTTAGAGTTTAATAAAGACCCAAAACTACTGTTAATAAGGTACAACAAATTGGGTTGTCTCTTTATATTTTATTGAAGAGGGTGTAAAGATTTTTTTTTTTTTTTTTAAGGCTGCAAAAAATACTCTATTAAACAGAATTTAAAAATGGAAATGCCTTTGTAAGCTTTCGGGGGGAATTGGTGTAGTGGTTAGGGTGCTGAGCTTATGATCGTGAGGTTGGGGGTTCGAATTCCCGTTAGACCCCACCGTGCTAAGACCCCTGGGCAAGGTCTTAACCACAAGGGTGCCGCTGTCCACCCAGCAGTATAAATTTGTACCAGTAAAAATACTGGGAAGGTAACCTGCGATGGACTCGCATCCCATCCAGGAGGAGTTAAACTCCTTGCTGCTCCACGCTAACAAAACCGGGGATAAGCTCTGGCTCTGATGAGCCAGTGGGTGCAGGTGTAAAAGCACAACAGTCTTTACCTTACAACTTCATAAGCTTTGCTTTTCCAACACTGTTGTTTGTCCTTGACTTAAGATTTTCAACCAGCTGGTTTGGATTTGGTTTTGTAACATGCTAGGGCATACGTATATATCTACTTTTGTATCTGTATTTAGAATGTACATGAGATTTTTTTCTTTTTATAACTGTTATAGAACCATACTGTTCCATCCTCTTATTAAAGGTTCATGTAGTCATGTTCAAAGGTCATGTTCAAAGAGGCAAACGACATCTGCTGGTTTAGTACCCTTCAGGGCTAAGACTCCAAAACTTAAATTGGAAGTTGTAGCAGAGTCATCCTCTCGGCTGGAGAATTGACTGCATGTTATTTCACACGACTTCACCCACAACAGACTCAGAAACTGCAGCAATTTCTGCAACCCAATCACTAAACCCTTTGATGGTCTCTATGATGCTGCTAGAGGAACGTTATCCCTAAAATATCTGCCATTGCATGCATCTCATTCCATGTTGGTATCTGGTCTGACCTACTTCAGAGACATCCCCTGCAGAACCAACAGCTCTGCTGCAGACCAATCACAACAGCTGTAATTTGCTTATTATAATCCTTCGAACCTACATTCCATCTTTTAATCAATCGTTCAGTATTATAATCTTTACACCTTCAATCGGCCGGTATATCCATCAATTTATCTGTCAATCAATCAGTCGATATTATAATCCCACAACCCTTTAATCTTTTCAATCTATAAATAAATCTAGCTTTTAATAGTTTAACCCTTCAAATCTTCAATATATCTTTCCAATCTATCCTCCAACCCATCCTCCATTATGATCCTTTAAACTTCCCTTTAATCCATCCTTCATTAAATGTAACAATAAATATTGAAATAAATGGAAATCATTTTAATAATAATAAATGGAAAGAGATATCAATGTATTTAATTATTGTCTTATTTACTGTATGATATATTTATGGATTTGTCGATGGAAAGCTTTAAGTAGATAAAGATACCTGTATGCCTCAAAAAAAATCCTCCGTTCATACATACAGTATGCACACACACACACACACACACACAAACATACTAAAACAAAATAATGTTTACCTTAGTGACACGTGCCTGAGGCTTGAGGACTTTATGTGTGAGAGAATGCTGACGTAGCTGGTGGAGTTGCAGGAACTGCAGGCCGCACTGGCTGCAGGAAAAAGAGCGTTGGGCCTGATGCTTCAGCATATGGTTTTGCAACTGACTACGGTAGGCAAATGTCTTACTGCAGTGGCTACACTGGAAGGTGGCCGGCCCTTGGTGGCTGACCTGATGGCGTTTGAGGTGCGCATAGGTGGGGAACTCCATGGAGCACTGTGAGCAGATGTGGCAATGACCTCGCTCATGCTTCACCTCATGGGCTCGCAGCTCACTGGGATATGCAAAGCCACGGCGGCAAAACCGGCAGCTGAAGGGCTTGACATCAGAGTGCTGCAACATGTGGCGCTTTAGGTGGCTGGTCTGAGTAAAGCCCTTTTTGCAGACGGTGCACTTGTGCGGCCGTGTGCCTTGGTGCGTCAGGAGGTGTGTCTGTAGGTGGCTTGGCTGCTTGAAGAGCTTACCACAGTGAGGGCAGGCATGGGGTTTAATGCCATTGTGACCCAAGATATGTGTTACAAGGTTATATTTGGAAGTGTACGACTTTTCACACATGCGGCACTTCCAGCGCTTCAAGCCTTCACCAACGTCTACACAGTATGACTCGTTGATCTGAATGTTGATGTCCAATCGATCAATGCGGCGCCCCCGTGGTGCCGCCCCTTCCACAGGCTCCCCCCAGAACAGGCCTTGGTTGCTGTCATCAAACTCCCCTACTCCGTCCATATCCCCACCTTCATAGCCAACCTCATTAGAACGGAAGTAGCTGCTGATCTCTTCACCTCCACTGCCAGACTTCCCCATTCTTGCATCATTCCCTTCTTCATGTACATCTTCATTTCCTCTTTTTTCCAGTGTATGGTTTCTGTCATGAGAATGAGCCTCATTAGGTGCATGATTGTTGGGGTGGGGATGAACATGATGGCTAGGTGCATGTGTGCTCTTGAGATCCCGGACACAGGTAGAGC
This sequence comes from Neosilurus mollespiculum, assembly GCA_030014195.1. Lineage (NCBI taxonomy): Eukaryota > Metazoa > Chordata > Actinopteri > Siluriformes > Plotosidae > Neosilurus > Neosilurus mollespiculum. The sequence goes on from JAQMYF010000017.1 coordinate 7,428,852, forward strand.
AGCAGTTGACTGGGTGAGGTTTGGAGGCAAGACGGTAACCAGAGTTGTCTACCATCTGCATGTTCTCTCTGGGCATCATGTTCATCATGTGATTGCAGGAAGGTAGCCCTGGGGTCACAGACTCACCTTTGACATGTGAACCCAAGTTCTGGTGCCCTACAAGAGGCTTTGTGTTTTCAGGTGTCCCTTGCCACCTCCTTTCAGCACAGCTCGGGTGAACTTGACTGTCCTCTCCAACGTTCACACCCAGGTAGTCACCATTGGCACCAATGAGCTGGTCAGCATATTCGTAGTCCATCCGCTCAATGGATGGAGCAGGCGATTCTTTGGGCTCTCCTGTATAAAAGCCATTGGGTGCAATGGTGGCACCAAAGACCTCATTCTGGGATATTAGCCCCAAAACAGCAGCCTGGGCCAGAGACAAGACCACCACTGGGTCTGTCTGTGTCCCCACATCCATCTGCTGGTGCATGGCTTCAGCATAACATCGAACCAGCTGCTGGGTCTTCTCCTCCTACCACATAAACACAAAATAAAATAGATCAGAATGGATAAATGAGCAACCTAGACTTCAAGTAAAACAAAAATAAAATAATGTGCTGCACTGTACTCTGTTCACCATGCAAACCCCAGAGAGACTCAATTCGCATCATGGGGAATTAAAATGGTTTATTTGGGATAAAAGTGAAGCGTGTCAGGTAAACACAGTGTAATTTAATCAACTAATTTAATTGTACATAAAAATGATACAGTAATAGTTCTGAATTCAGCTCGCTAAGCGCTTTATTTTCATTTGTGACACACCACACTCTTACCAAAACAAGTAAAGAGTGAGATACTAACAAAAAAATCATGAATATGCACAGAGAGAGAGAGAGAGAGAGAGAAAGAGTGCATGAAAGGAAGCTCGGCTGACAGAAAAGACAGATTAGGCGAGTGATGGAGGGAGAGGGAAAAAAGAGGAGGGGTTGACTATGTGAGTGAACAAGAGAGTGGGTGAGTGAAAGAGAGCAAGAGAAAAGAGGCAGAGAGAGAGAGAGAGAGAGAGAGAGAGAGAGAGAGACAGAGAGAGAGGGAGAAAGAAAGGGGAGAATAAAATGAAAAGCATATAAATATAAAATGAAATGTACAGCAGAGAAACAGCACAGTATCTCAAACGTGGTTAAACAACGTAGCTCTTCAATCTTAAAAAAATGTACATAGTAAAGAATAACTGAAATGTACATAGTAAAGAATAACTGAAAAAAACACACACACACTCTCTCTCTCTCTCTCTCTCTCTCTCTCTAATAAACTTACCAAATTTCTCTTGGTTTGAGGTTTTAGATGTTTGAGTGACCTCATCTTTAGTCAAAAGTTCACGTTTACCTGCTTGTCCCTTTTGCTCCACACTCTACTGTTGTCTACAGCTACACACAAACACACATAGATACACACTGTCTCTGTTCTCTCTGTATGTGAGCTTGTTCTTTTTCCTCTCTCTCCCCTCCCTCTCTCTCAGACTGTCTCTCTCTCTCTCTCTCTCTCTCTCTCTTGTATGTGCTCGCTCTCATTTTCCTCTTTCCCCTCCCCCATCTCTCTCTCTCTCTCTCTCTCTCCCTCCCCCCCCCCCCCAATCTCTCTCTCTCCCCCTTTTTCTCTCTCTTTCTCACTGGTGCAAACACACACACACACACACACTCTCTCTCTCTCTTTCTCTCTCTATATAGTGTTTGCTTTTATGCCCCAAAGAAAAACATATTACATCTAAACACCCCAAATCAGTACTAGATTGAGAGGAATTGAAACAAAGAATAAGAAAGACAGAGAGAGAGAGAGAGATGAAGGGGAAAAAGAAACGAAAGGGGGTGGAGAGTGGGGGAGGAAGAGGAAGAGAAAGAAAAAGAGACAGAGATAGAGAGAGTGAGAGAGAGAAAGGGAGAGAGAGAGAGAGAGAGAGAGAGAGAGAGAGTGACTAAGCAAACATAGTAAATTAAAAGACAAAAACATATATATATATATATATATATATATATATACACACATCATCTGCAAAAGAATAATTAATGAAATGAGAGATGAAGAGGAGCGACAGATATGGCAGGAAGAAATCTGCACTGCCCACAAAGTCAGAGGGTCACAATTCGAATATGCAGATCTTCAGTAATGGTCAGTTAGTACAGTGATGTTTCACACACATTCAAAAAGAATACACAGGAAACCAAAAGCATGCTAAAGTTCAAATGTTATTAACTAAACACAAACATGCTTTTCATTTCACCAACTCTTAATGCTGATTGAATTGCTCTGTAGAAAAAAAATAGTTTAATCTATACCTGCAACGATTCTAGAAATGTCACAATACATAGATGATTTATTTAATCCTGATCAATATATGATATAATGTTCTGATATACTGTATGTATATAAACCCAGTTTCATTTTGGGGGGATTTTAGAATTGTAGTGGTTACACCTCAGGAGAAAATGGCTGAGAGAGAGGTATTCAGGAAGACAAGAAAATGGAGGGATGAGGGAGGAGAAGTCTTTTTCAGTGAGGGAGAGGGAGGGAGAGGGTGAGAGAGAGAGAGAGAGAGAGAGAGAGAGAGAGAGAGAGAGGGAGAGAGAGAGGGAGAGAGAGAGGGAGAGAGAGAGGGAGAGAGAGAGGGAGAGAGAGAGAGAGAGAGAGAGAGAGAGAGAGAGAGAGAGAGAGAGAGAGAG
>JAQMYF010000017.1:7439532-7457070 GCA_030014195.1 Neosilurus mollespiculum
TATATATATATATATATATATATATAAAAAACACAGTCATTTATCGTCAATGACCTTGAAGGTTTATTAAGAAAGAGTACATCTACAACAAGAAAGTTTTTGTAAATATCTGTCAAGTACTTGCCATGTCAGCACATATTATGCAGGGCTACTGACTAACTTTTAAAACTGGTTGCACTGATGCACCTAAATATTTCATTTACATGGCAACTTACTAAAGAAATCAATCATTTGACACAAAATATTGATTTCATTGATTACAAAATGATCTGATTGCTTCCAGTAATGACATGATCCATAGAAACCGTCTGTTATCCTTATAAACAACAGGTTATAAGGGAGTTATAGAATGTTGAGTGCTGCGACTGACCAATCAAAATCAAGTATTTTAATAAGCCACGCTTTCACACCACCGGATCGTGTGTTCAATATGTTCCCCAACCGTGGGCAGGTACGCAGGACTTGAGAACTGGCAGTCTGTGCAGTAACACCCCATAAACATGACCTCTAAACTAATCCCAGACTATGCAGCAAAACTTCTCACTGATTAAAATACATCATGAGCTTTATTCTGATTTATATTTGAAATAACCCAAACAGAAAGAAGCGGACATTTACAAAAAGAACACAGATGATAAACTTTTTTCACGACTTCTAGAAGCCTCTTTTAGCCACGCCTGTGATGGAGATTCACAGGGTCATCATGGGCGGTATCTAACATGTCAGAGCAGTCATTCTATAGTTTTAATGTTTTAATTATTGGGCAATTATATCACTGAATCAAAACTTGTACATGGTGCCAGGTGTTTGGACTGATATCCCACATTATGATTTTAAACATAAAACAAGTCGGTGGCCCAGTGGTTAACACTCTGCGTTACTGATCACAGGGTTGGGGGTTCAAGCCAAGGTACCAACAAGCTGCCACTGTTGGGCCCCTGTGCAAGGCCCTTAACCCTCAACTGCACAGTTACATATATAAAACAAAAATGTATGTCACACTGGATAAGGGCATCTGCCAATAAACAAACTATATTATACAACTTTTAATATTATGGTTCTTGATAAAATGATATTTACATTACTAACAGAGAAGGCTGTAGTGCATAACAACTGAATCACAATTTTGAAGTAGCAACACATTTCAACACTGAACAGTCAGAGGTGATAAAATATTTCCCCCCAAAGTAGTGCCTTTTTAATTTCATCCACAAAGAAATGACTAAACTCTAACCACTTTTTCCTCAAACAAGGGACAGCTGAGAAAGAGAAAAATTTGTAGGAAGAAAAAAATTACCAATATGCCACATTTGCTGCTAAGCCCCCCATCACACTCAAAGAACATGAAGATTGCACTGCATCCTGAATATTTCAATGACGCATTGGGGACGTGGTCATAACAGAAAACAATTTTCCAGTTCATACTACGTTCGTGCCAGATTCTCACTGCTTCCGACATGTCCCCATTAATTTCTTACCCACACGCATGATCACACATGCGCCATGTCCAATGCGTTCTTTCTATGGCCAATCAGATTGCACCACACGTTCATTCAGTCCTTATAAATAATGCACCACGCACTGTGCTTTTTTTGTTCATTCAGCATGTTTTCCTGTGTCCACATCTACGTTCAACAAGTGTCCGTCAGAACTCTCCTTTTACATATGTACATTTTCATCATCTGGTGGTTTTTACTTACATTGTCAAGGTTGCAATTTGCTAATCTGTTTGATAGTTTGTATTAGCCAGTTTGAAAAGATTGTCATTTCACTCTTGCAAGTGAATTAATCATGAGAAAAGGATGTGTATGCTTCAGCTCATATAAGGCAACATAACAGCAAAAATAACAATATACAGATATTAAAGTAACAATCAAGTATAAACCAGTGAAATTCTGAGTAAAATAAAAATAGGCACTTCTACGTATAACGAATGGTATAACCTGCCATTCATTCATATGCAAATAACTTTTTTCATTTACCATCAAATACACATGAATCGTGTACAACTTTTTGCAGTACACTGTAGCCACACTGTGTGCGGACTTAGTACTTATTTTTTTTTTTTTTTCCTTCACACGTATGCTTGTAATAACAACAAGGCATTTTGATGTTCAAAGATATATACAATGTACGCAAGGTTTTATTACGTTTGGGTTTAATTTCCCTTTAAACTTTGTCCTGATTCAACCATGTCGACACCACATTCTTTTAACCACGTCCAAAGTTTGACTACAACCTGTTCGTCCAAGGACACCTGACAACATCACCATCAGTGTCTACTGCATTACTAATACAACAAGTTCTTACTGCATCCAAAACATTGTTCAGTGTCACTGGGTTTAAGCAGCTGCTTCGCTAGCACAAGACCCGCCTCCAGGGGCAGGACGTGTAGCTTCTAGAAAGCATTTCATTGGATAAACACAAGACTGGTACAGGATGAATCATCAAAAAAATGAACTGGTTTCCTGGAAGAGAAAAGGGATCCATTTAAAACTAGAATGTCTCCAGAACTACTACGAGTTTTGTTTTACTGACCATCTGACTGGTGTTCATTATTGAGCAGGAACAAAAACTCGAATACAAATTCTGAGCTGACTGTCTGGAGCTGCTTTCACTCTGTGTATATTCACTCCGTTAAAAGTGACCCCTCTGTGGATCGAACCCACTCCAGTAATCAGTTAGTGTTTTTGACTGCTTGTAAAATACATTTCTGTACATTGTTCTGCTCCATAAACCGGTTCTGACAACAAATCACAGCAAACCTCAAACAAATGTACAGCTATTAGCATAATTCGTTTACTTGAAATCCTGTAAAAAAAAAAAAAACTCTGACTACTGATAATATTCAAAATATCAAGTCTGTCAAACAAAAAAAAAACTGACTCTAAAGAAAACTTTTACTTCAATTCAAACGACACGCTACATTTCTTTCTGTTTTGTCGACTTGTTTATGCTACGTTAGCTTAGCAGCCCGTTAGGTAGCATTGAGGCGACAGGGCGAATGTGGCCTGCTTTTTCCACTCCATCCTGCACTGTCCACCGGTCACCAGGATGTTGAAGTAAAATTGTAGCTGACATTTTAGAGTTGTAATAATACCCAGAGGAACATTCTTGTAACTCAGAGTTGAAATTATTTTACAGAAACGATTGGAGTTGCCATGGACTGCTCTGTTCCAGTCGCTCAGAGCAAGTACACTAGTTTCATTTTACCTGAAATAACATTAACGATCGATCGATTAACTTACCACACTCCAAAACTCGGTTCTGTACGTAGACGACACTTTGGAGATTTTAAACTACCGCTACAGACCGAATTCGAGCTAATTTTCGCTTCTAATTCGTCTCAAAGTAAGAAGAGAAAGTGTTTTTGAACAAATATCATACCGCCTGTCTAAACCTGAAGCAACCAGTAGAGGGCAGAAAATAGAATGAACCAGGAACAGCAACTAGCGACGTCTTCTTCTTCTTTCATTGGTAGGTTAGACGCTGCTTCGCTCATTACTGCCATCCTCTGACTTAAAAATGTTACTACATCTATATTGTCTTCACATACAGCAGGCAGCGCTAGGAACACTCACCTGACCTTCCTCTGCCATTGTTAAAATATAAAAAAACAACTACAAAATCTTTATTTAGTTTGCTTTGTTTGTTCCTGTGTACTATATAATAAAAATCTTTCATCTCAGGCTGGATGTCGCTCATTCTGTCTCGGGGACCGTTCAGCAACATCTACTATAGTCTGCGAATAGTGGGACATATTAGATGAACATCAGTTCCTGAAGTCAATGTGTTGGATGCCGGAAAAATGAGCAAGTGTAAAGATCTGAGTGATTTTGACAAGGGCCAAATTGTGATAGCTAAACGACTGGATCTAGGTCTGGTGGCGTGTTCCTGGTATACAGTGGCAAATATCTACCAAAGATGCTTCAAGGAAGGACAACCAGTGAACCAGCAAGAGTGTTATGGGTGCCCAAGGCTCACTGATATGTGTGGAGTGAAGGCTAATACGCCTGGTCTGATCCCACAGAAAAGATACTGTAGCACAAACTACTAAAACTGTTAATGCCGGCTAAGATAGAAAGGCGTCAGAACACAGTGCATTGCAGAGTCTATATGCAGAGCAGTCATGTGGTGTCCTTATTATGGCTTCTTCGTGTAAACCAATTTGAAACATTGACCATTTTAGATCTAAAGATATATAGGTCTGACTATATGCTAGGAGACTGGGTATGTTTATGAATCTGTAATTGAATAACTTCTAACTTGGTTTTGACATTTTCAGTATAGCTTTAAGGTTTAGGCTAGTCAATCACAAAACCCTGTATGAAAAAATAACACTGCACACTACACTTTACAAATCTACTTTAGACACTTTATGGAGCACATTATTTATGGTACCCTACCAACAGCTTACAGTTTACAGCAGTTACCTGTCTGTAAGTATAGTCGAATCAATCTTCCTTTATGAAGCTTGGACCCTAAGCACAGAACAAGCGAAACTCAATGGGTGCTGTAGCAAAATGCTAAGAAAGGTTATGAATGTGACATGCACTGACCAATTCAATTCAAAGTCAGTTTTATTTGTATAGTGCTTTTTACAATTTGCACATCTAAGTCCATATTGATCATCAGCAGCAGGAGTGAGGGGCTTCCAGGATGAGAACTCCAGCCAGCAGCTGCACACCAGGGCCGACCACAGTACTCAGAAGGCACAAGGATCAGGAGAATCAGGATCACTGGCATCTCAGAAGCTGCATGTGTACCTCAGCAAAAAATTGAGAGAGAGAGAGAGAGAGAGAGAGAGAGAGAGAGGATGTTAGGTATGGGATTCTGACATGACCAACTTTGGCAGCATAACTAAAAAGAGAGACATGAGGACACCCTGTGGCATCACTCCACTGTCAACAGACCTGGGTGCGCATGTGAGAGTGAGGGAGTGACAGCATCCTAACATCACAGTTTCCCAGAACTCTCTATGCCTGAGAACCTGAGAAGGCTATTCTATAACTGTGGGGCTTTGTAAGAGAAAGCTCTGCCCCCTGCAGTAGTCTTCATTACATGAGGTATCGATAAGCCTGCACCTTTTGATCTAAGTAGGCGAGCTGGATCATAAACAACAAGAAGTTCACTAAGATAATGTGGCATAAGACCATTAGGTGCTTTACAGATTAAAAGTAGTATTTAATATTCGATGTGAAATTTGACTGGGAGCCAGTGCAATGGTGATAAGATGGTGGTCATATGCACAAACCTTCTGATTCTAGTATGGACTGCTGCATTCTGGACTAACTGGAGCTTGTTTATGCACCTATTAGAACATACAGACAGTAAGACATTACAATAATCTAATCTTAAAGTAACAAAAGCATGAACAAGTTTTTTTTCTGCATCATGCAGTGACATATTTTTTATATTAGTAATATTCCTGAAGAAGCTTTAAATGAAAGACTGGGGTCAATAATCACACCAAGGTCCATCAGGAAAGACCTTTCAAAAGGGCCAGTGACTAACATATACGACAAACTCAAAAGAGGACACCAGTCTTGCCTCTGTGGTGGAATTAAGATCATGTGTGATGGACAGCAATGTGTGGCATGCCTTTGCCTGAGGGGACTCAACATAGTGGCAGTGTCACGCATCCACCCTTGCTCTGACTGACTGACTGTGTATTGCACGTTATGCATACTGGTGTGCTGCACCGTTATCCTGGAGAAACAACATTTCATTTATTCCAGTGTATGCAATTTAGATAGAAGAATGCTATTAAAACGTATCACTGAAGGTAAAATGTTTTAGATCAGCCCTAAATCCAGAGAAGTGTGAGATTAATTGCCTGGAGGAAAAAAAAAAACATACTTACACTCTAATATTTTGTGTAACCACTTTAAACCTTGTTGATTACACCATGTAATCACTATGGAACTGTTTCTACAAACTTAAGCAGCCTCACAACATTTATTTCCATTCAGAGACAGGTTAATTTTTACAGACACAGGGGTGGAATTTAGCAAAACTTAGCTACTGGCCAACAGAACTAGTTACATTATGAAACTACTAGTCCTCCTTCATATTTACTGGTCAGGAACACTATATCTTCTTAGCCGATTGGATTTGTCAGGTCTCCAGCAGGATGACTTGCTAGCTGTTTTCACTCGCCCTACAGATTTTTGACGTGCCACGGGCCAACGGATTAGTGTTAATTTCCACCCCTGCCGATATCTTGAATTCATGGCAGGAAAACTGAACCACGCTTCTCCAGCACCTCCCAAAGGCTTTCTATAGGGTTAAGGGAAGGATTCTGTGGTGCCAGTTCATGTGTGAAAATGATTCCTCATGCTCCCTGAACCATTCACGTTTTGAGTCCCAGTATTACATCTGTGCCATCACAGAAGAAAAAGTCAATTGATGGGATAACCTGGTTAATCAGCTCAGCTTCGAGCCATTAACTGACTTTTTATTTTATTGCTACATCATGTTGCTGAGCCTTGACCTGACCAACTGAAACAAGAATGCCATGACGACTACACACTGTAATCTGAAGGCTGAAGGTGGTCAGTAGTCTGTGGGCCCTTGAACATCACACCCATATTTGGACGTTCTCCAAACACAAAGTTTGATGCTTACAGCTACTTAGAATATCTTTATATGCTGTAGCATTAATTAAAATTTCCTTTCACAGGAACTTGGAGGCCCAAACATGTTTCAGCATGATGATGGTCCTGTGCATAAAGCGAAGCCCTTAATGATATGATTTGTTATGGATGGTGTGGAAGAACTCAGCTGACGTTTTCTTTCAATTTCAGTGCCTGATGTTACTGATTATTTTTTGGCTGAATTGGCACAAATTCCCACAATCTATCCAGTGGGTTCTTGGCCTGCCTTGGGATGCCCATCCTTTGGGACATTCTTGACAATATAGCCTGCATGACTATCACTAACTACTGAATTTGGAGTTACTGTAGCTAAACTCAGAGGGTGTTCCATATTGTAGAGCTCATCCTGGAGAATAAGTTCCTCCCGCGACCCCTATACCTGTGACTTAAGTCTTGACCCAAAACTACTACACTTCAAAATAGGATCAGAGATTTAAATACAATGTATTCTGCAAGGCTTCTACACATCCACAAATCACATGATAGGATAACCATATAGTCATATATGTATTCTTACAGGTAATCCTCAGGTATTGCAGGTTAACTTATGCATGGGCAATGGGAAAGTTACACATCCGCCATTACAAAGAAAGAGTTTTACAATCTGAGTCAATCTTAGCATTCTTTTTGCTTTCCTCATAAAAAACAACAACAAAAAATAAGTAACTTCAAGCACCAGTCAGTGCCTGGAAACCAAGACTTTGTCTAAGTTTGGATGTTACGACTAAGAAATATGGCTTTATGGAAGTTAAATGTGAGCTGGTCTATGCTTGAAAGGCCAATCCTTATGCTAGATTAGCCCTTGAAGACCAGAAAGTGTTGGGAAAACAGGCACAAACGCATATGAATAAAGAATGAGGTGTTTTCTACATTGCACATCCTTAAAAATAGCTGCATGTATGTGACTGACCCTGGGTTTACCATTTACTCTTGCTTGACTTATGGCAAAGAGGGGGTGAGATTTCTTGTTCTTTGTCTTGTCAAAACACTGCTATTGCTTTTATGATAGCGTCAAGCACAAGTGGGCTGACCCATTTTCTGTAGTTTTGAGTAATGAAGCAAAATGTTTGTCCATGTTCCCATTAAATATGCAAGATTCTAACTGTTTTGCTTTTGTACAGTTTCATATGGGTCCTCATTACAGAGGAATGGGACAACGGCTTTTGTAGTAATACGTTCCCTGGTGCGCATGACCAATTGCTGACACATTTACCTTAGCAAAACCATGCACCAACAAAGACCATGTCCATTATTTTTCCAGTATCCCCAGCCAACAATTGTAAAACTCTCCATTCCTGAACCCTGTGGTTAATCACACATTCCCATTTTTGTCAAGTGCCTTCAAGACAGCTGGTAAAATTTCATTCATTGACTTCCCTAGTTACTGGAACAACCTTCCTACCCATCTTCTTGAAACTGTCTCTAAAACTTGAGCACGGTCCTTTTAAAACAATGACTGTAGAAATGTTCCTGGCGTCTCTGTACATGTGAGAATTTTTTTCTGGAGGTTATTCATCTTTTTGCAGAAGCTCTCACAGATGGCTCCAAGCAACTCAGCAACTGTTCTGGGTTTACCACATAAATCTGTCTGGTTCCCTGTCAATCCAACTGAATACCAGGTGATTATCAGTTGACAACTCTGCCCATCTCTTTATCTATGTGTTTTAACATATGGCCTCACTTCTAATGAAATAACCACAAAATTTGTGTAGAGTTTGGCACATGAACCTATATCATTTGTGCATATAAGATGATGATATTGAATCAATTTCTTTGCAGGCTGTTTCCCCATGAAGTGACATTACATTTTCTCAAAGCAAGAATCAACTGCAAAAGTCTAGTCCTTCTAGTCCTACGAAGGTCTATCATATGCCTTCTGCCTATTCTTCATTGCTCCTGACCCTCATCCATCATCATGCAAGCTGTGAGCTTACATTATAATACCATACCTGTATCATTGTAAACAAGACCGGGTTGCGTGAGTGGCCGTGTAACCAGATTCTCCCAGGCTTGACTCCAGGGGTGGGTCTCAGTAACCCTAAACTGGACAGAGCACACTTGGCTTTGTTTGTACCTTTCATCTGGCCCTTTAAGAATTTTGTTTGTCTGATGTCTTCCTTCATGTCTGTTCGCCAACGTTGGCTCTCACCAACATAGGCCAAAAGAAACCTTTTCACCACAACAAAATCTTGATCCTCAAAAGATCAAATGCTGTTCAGTCATTCATTCATTTACGAAGCACTATCTCAGCTGACTTTAGGTGAAAACCAGTTTCACACTGAGCAGCTCACCAGTCCATCGGTCCAGCACACACAATTATTCACACTCGCATCTAGGGGAAATTTGGAACAGCCAATAAGCCTAATGTGCATGTCTTTGGAATATGAAAGGAAACCAGAGTACCTGGAGGAAAGCCATGAGGAGAACATGCACAGAAACGCCCTTACCAAGCCCAGGACTCAAATCCAGGACCTTCTTGTTGTGACGGGGACGTGTGGATCACTATTGCTATTATTTAAAAAATCATATAAGGTATGGGTGATATCACAGTACATGCTTACACTGTCACTTTCTGGACCAAGACGTATTCAGTGTTGTAGATAATGCAGCCATGCAAAATATATGACTGGCTAAGGATAACTGAAATAGTTGTGAAAATGTCTCTTTGTCATATGTGCAAAATTTCACATTGTTAAAGATATAAATAGAACATTGTCTGTTAACAAAGGACTGCAAGTTGAACAATAGGTTATATATAGATTTATTTTTCAGTAGACCAACCTCACTGTTCCACCTTTAGAGGGGGACCTATATGATTTTATTGCTGCATGGCTGTCATTACAACACGGGGGTGACCCCAGTTAATGGTTTGTAAGTAATCCTTAATCTTTGGCAGGTTCTTGTGCAAACTGCTGCAGTGACATACCATTAGTGAGATGACACACATTGTACTTGCATGAGGTAATGAGAACAATTTAGCAGTGGATTTCACTTGTGCTGCAGGCTCAGTCTCAGCAGTGGCCAATCTCATCGAGGGCAGCGTTCAGTGGGAGGGCAGAGCTGTTTACATAAGAAATAAATCCTGTGATATATATCTTTTGTGTGCCATGTGAAAGCTGTTCAGTTTGGAAAAATTCCAAAAATAGTTAAATCTGGAGGGGTTTTTTTCCAACTTGCACCTTCTTTCACACAAAAATTCAAAATGTAAATAATCGTCTTTGTGCATGTTAAAGCGCGCGCGCACACACACACACACACACACACACACACACACACACACACACACACACACACACACACACACACACACACACACACAGTTTCACTTTATGATATTCTGACCATTTATCTGTTTATGGGCTTTTATTTTATTAGTTTTTTTAATGTCTTTCTTTTGCCACTGCCAATAGAGCTGCTAAACTGTTTATCATTCTTTCTAATGACAATGGCAGTAAAGAATCTAATCTAATGTAATATATCAAATTAAAGTCTAAAAATTAAGATGAAAGGAGTAAATATTTAATAAAATATAAGGTGAATTAAAATTATTATTTATTGATGTAATCCTATGTTTTAATTTGCGTAATCTCGTCCTTATCCAAGTTTCACATTAACTTTAAATTACCTATTATATCTTATATAATAAGATATCTTCATTTATATATTTATAATATAGATCTGCCTTCCACAAATTAAAATTACTGAAAGGAAAGAAAAACATATTATGATGTCATGCTGACCAGACACTAAATAGGCGACTATTATTAATAGATGCATAGCACTCACTACCACCATACTAACCTACCAGTGCTTTTACATATCACACCATACACAAATCAATCTTTGCCCTTTAAAAGAGATGCTGAATGTTGTCCGAAAAATGTCCTGCTATGCACTATGTCATGTGGCTTTGGGGGTGGAGTTCTTTTGACCTCAATCTGTAAGCTCTCCCTTCCTGATTTAGAAGGAATAGCTCACCCTTACTAAATTGGGAATTAAAGATAAGATACATTATGTGCTATTAAGAAACAATGCTACCATGCAATGTTCAGATGATCACAGGCAAAATGGTTTCAGTACTATACAAGAGATTTGTTGTACCATATATCACTTTGGATAGTTTTCTACAACTTACTACTTGTGTCATGACATAGCCATTCCTCTGCCACATTTAGAAAACTTCTCTCATGGTTGCCCAATGTGTCCCACAAGAGTATGACAAGGTTGTCCACTTCCCATAGATCATCTTAGATCATGCATGCATCAGATAGGCCTTGTTTTGCCACATATATATTGCAAATATGGTAATCCATTTGCACCATCCAAATTATGGTATCCTAGATTCTGGATGGTATCCTGGAGTTGTGTCTTTTGTGTTATGGTGTAAAAGTCATAAAATCTGCTCTGCATTTGATTATGTATTCTATCTTGCATAAAAGCTGGAAAGGTTCCAGAGATTTGGATATTGATAGTTTTGTTCTCTTTGTCTTTTCCTTTGAATTTCTCACACACTAAGAAAAGAACAAATTGCCAAACAAAAAATGCAACAAATTAGCCAGACAAATTGTTATTATTATTATTATTATTATTAATATTATTATTATTATTATTATTATTATTATATAATTTTTTCTGTTTTATTAAAAGTTTGTCTTCTGAGCCTGAGATTCACTGCAAATGCAGTCAAGACCATCCAAATATTGAATCAGTTAATAGCAGTTTGATCACAAGAGGTATTAGTTGAGGTGTTGAAAACAGAAGTACTAGTGGTGGAGGATGACTGGAGGTGTAGTCATATACATGCCTTTTCCCCAAACATCAAAGCATGGGGTGACATTACCATCAATAATCAGGATTGTTCATCAATGACCACGGGGAGGGGCTTGGGAATAAAAAGAAAAGAGACCAGCACCCACCACAACTGAAATGGTGAGCAACACGTAGGACTTCTTTGGAAATTGAAACAACAAATCACAGTTTTTGTAAGTTTTGTAAATTGCAATCTGGAGTTAGATGTTTTGTCATTCTTTTTAATTCAAGTAACTAATTCTTTATTCTTCATTTTGTCTTTACTCTTTGCAGGCAGTAAATTATTTCGAGCACATGCAATGGATAAAGTATTTGTAATGATTTTGTTCTGGAGTATTTCTAGCCTAGTACATTTGGAAGGGCTACCAATCAGGTAGGAACATTTTATTGCTTTGATTGATTTTGATGTATCTTCACAGCTTTTCTTTACTTGTTACTGGTTGTGTTGACGGATCAACAATTCACACTTCTAACAGCAAGAGGTCCATCAGTGAAGTCCAGCTGATGCACAATGTTGGAGAACACAAGCAAGCACTAGAAAGACAGGACTGGCTTCAAGTAAAACTGAAGACTGTAATCATACCCAGTATCAATGACTCACAGAAAGGACAAAAGAGGAAAACCAAGACTCTTTTCTCAGATTTCCAAGCATGGAACAGTCCAATGCTGATCTCAAGTTAACATTGTGAACTGCTTATAATGTCTTACCTACACTATTATTATTATTATTATTATTATTATTATTATTATTATTATTAAATTTTATACAACAGAGATGAGACAAAAATTTCCTCTCTCTGTGTTGAATTTGTCCATTATGTGCACTAATTTGCTATTTCTTATATTTATTCGCTTTTTTTTTTGGTAATATTTATTTTATTTTTCTCAAATGCACAAATTAAACTTTGAAATTTTCAATTTTTGACTAAGAGTAGCTACATAGTATTAATCCAAATTTATAGTTGACAAGGCCAAAGAAGGGCACAGCTTCTGCTCTTAGCTTTATTTTTAAATTGTGTTTTTTATTATTATGAAATGTTGAAGTATCTCAAATAAAAAGCCTTGTATTTGTTTTTATCAAATAATAAACTTAATGTTTATATATTTGTGCATTATTTCTATCATGCTGCATTATAGTTTTCCAAGTTTGAAATATCTTGAAAGTGTTATTTGATTTTAAAAACTTAATTAATTCTAATTTAAAGGTCAAAACAAAAACAAAACAAAACCATAAAAGAATACCGTTAGAGCTCTTAAGGGCAGTGGTCAGGTGCCCGAGTGTCAGTTTACAGTTCTCGCGAGAGTTGATTTTTTTTTAAATTGTACTGACGCGGCACTGTTCCACTGTTTCTCGCGAGATTTGAGTCGGTGTGGAGTTATTTCCTGTCAGCAGTACCAGTCAGACAGGATTGATTTTGGAAAATGCGTACGCATATGTGGAATTTTTCATAATTTGTTTTTGCCAATCGATGACTTGGCTCTTTTACTAAAACACTCATCTGAATATCAATGCTTTTAACTGTGTGAAAAGGTAAGAAACGGCTTACATTTAATTATGATGACTTCTCATTGTTAGCCTTTGACGGTTTACTTTTGCCGTGACTTGAATTCCTTTAAAACGTGCTAACCTGTTAGCATATGAGCTCGCCTCTTCTCTTAGCCAAATAGAGCAGTTAGCCTAAACGCTTGAATCGTTTACGCAGCTTGGTAGTCTGATGAGCGATTGTGTTGTTTCAGTCTTAATTTATTGACTTCCTGGTTAAGTTTTCGGAGTGTTTTGTATTTAAAGCTGGGTAGCTAACGTTACCTGACTGAAGAAACACAGCTAGCTGACTAGCTAGCGTCTATGCTTATGTTTTGAGTGGTCTTTTTTTATTCAACATTATTTATGTCTAAAACACAAACGCAAATAAATCAAGCAGTAAATCATCCTTTGTTGCTGACTGCTCGGTTTGGGACAACTTCCAGGATTGTGTGATTAAGTAAATACGAAGCCAAGTGTTGTTTATAATCTCTCTGACGGCTGATCACCAGGTTTTATCACCGCGCTGTCGAGAGTTAGATCATATTTTATTTTATATAGGTAATGAACTGTGTACTGCTAGCTTGGTATTTTTCTGTTTAAATGTAAGAAGAATAAATTATTACCATTGTTTTCTTTATTCTTGAACGACATGCATTAAAGGTAAGGTATAATTTTTTACAGTAAAATTTTCTACGTGTACAAATAAGATGGAAGATGTATAAATATGATTCAGAAGAACCCCATATGGATTAACTAGTAGCTTTAGCAAAAGATTCTGATTAAACCGCTTTAGAAACCGTTTGTAAAACCCACTTCCGGTCGGGAAACGCGTCGGTTCTGACAGACTTAAAGCGGGTGTACTGCGCATGCTCCGAACTTTCAAAGCGGTTCATCCCGTCAAGAATTCAGAGGTGAATTTGTCTTCTTTCTTTTCCAGTGCAGTTTAGAAGTGATGATTTCGTACTGAAATAGTAAAATCCCGTTTTTAGAATGTGGCTCTTTTTATATGTGGGGTTATTTTTGACCATTAGGAGTTTTGGTGTGCCTTTTTGGTACTGATAAAGATTTGGGCATCCATTTCTACCAATTTCTGAAGGAGAGCAACATGAAATGAAACAGGCGGCGGGCTCTCAAACAGAGAACCTGGAATAATCCACAGTAATTGTGAGAACTTTCCAAGAACGATTGACTGTGTGGTGAACATTTCTTTGCCAGGTAGGTGGGAAAAGTCTTGTCTGTTACCTGATTCGTTTGAGAATCAGCTTTTTGGTTTTCTTTTATTTGTTGTTTTTTTATCCAGCCAAGCACTTGCCTCCTTATATTGCAACCAATGATTTTGACCACTAGATATTTCAACCAGGTCCCAACTACATTCACTAATTATTTTTATTTATTTATTTCTTTATTTATTTTTAAAAACACTATAGATATAAGTCAATGACCCTTCAAACCAAACTATTACAAGACAAAAAGACATATCACAACAACAACCAAAGTACCAAATACACAGTCACAGAGAGAGAAAAAAACAAACAAAAAAACGATTTTTTTTTTTAACCTTTCACATGAAATATGCGGAAGGTACTGTGATGCGCCAATTTTCGTACTGCAGGAAATTTTGTTTTTGTGTCTGTCTATGGTCCACGAGTGTGCGCTTGGTCCTAGTCTGTTATTGCCTTTTGTGTGAGCTATATATTTTTCATGATATTATTACTAGACATTTGAGAGCTTATAGAAATTGTACTAAAGTAATATTATGATAGTCATTACATTTACATAGACGGGATCTTTCCAGTAGCTGTTATGCCAGGATCTAATTAGATAATTAGAAGTTCAACTTCATCTTCAGGTTACACAGAGCATGTGTGTGTCCAAAGACTTGGAAGAGGTACGTTTTTAAATTTGAATTTCTTCACTAATTACATAGTAACTAATGTCATGACAGTAGTAATGTTAGTAGTATTATTAGCGTAAACACATCATTCAGGCAATTATCAGGCTCATTATACAACAACAAGGATCTGACATTATATATGCCAGTCGGTGCCATGCGAAAGGTCAGAGAATGTGTTTGTTCCCTCCACCAGTCATTTCACTGTTTGCTAGCTCAGCTTTGGTTGAAAATGATTGTGCCCTCGCTCTTGATTTTAACTCATAATGATGAGAATATTCAGTATTATTCTAATGTGTCCATGCAAGTTTTTCTGGGTTTTTTAATGTGTATTTTTTTAAGGTGCTTCACTGCAGATGAAAACAAATTTTTAAACACAAATCAACTCACATATCCTAGCTTTTTGTTCAAGCGCACCCATGGCTGATGAAGTTTGTCTCTAAAATGTTGAGATGATGTAACTTAAGCTTTCATCAAAAAGGTTGATGATTCTTGTTCCGTGATATAAAACCTCATGAACATGTCCAGAGTGATAATAATATCCGTCCAAAGATTTGTGTGTCTGAAATGATTCAGTCATTTGTGTGTATGAAGTCGATGGTAGTTAATAAGATAGCTGTAAATATTCGGAGAGTTAACTTTTGGCCACGTGCTAACTTTATTAGTTTTTTAAACGAAGCTGTATGGATCAGGAAGCTTCTCTTTGCCAACAACAAGCTTATTGAGCTTTGTTTTCAGTAGGACTTGATCTGAGTTTGTAATTTGTTTTGAGTTTGTTGTAGATTTTTTATTTTTATTTGCACGATTCCACCATTGTGTTCCTCTGCTTTCTCCTTTGTCTTTTGACAACCACTGACTGTGGATATGCTGATAATGGATATTAAACTAAAAGTCTACAGCATCTCAATTCACATACTGCTGTACTTCCACTTGCTATTTTGAGTGCATACGTGTGTCCACACTGACAAGAATGGCAACCTGCAGTGCACTCTGAGTACCTGGATTATGTACTCAAAACAAAGTATTGAGTGTTCAGTGCTGCACATTTCTCACCCTCAGTGGCTGGCATCTTCGCCACGTAACAGAAGGTTTGGAGGAGGGTACATCATTGACACCAATGGGAACATAATTTTCTTGTCACAAGAAATATGTTTATGCTCACAACAAGGAAAAAGAAACCCATTCATTTTTAAAAGGTGAGCAAAAACAGCTGACTGGAATATGCAACAATAGCAGTTGAAGTGTTCTGCATTTTGATTTGAGACAATACTTCTGTCTACTACAAAATTAAATACATAGTGTGTATAGTGTTCTACACTGGTGTAATAACTAAAGTGTATGAATTGAGATGTAATCATGGGGTGGCGTGGGCCATGGGCATGACTGTTGTGTGACTGTTGTGGCTTAGTGGTTAATGTGATGGGTTACTTATCTGAAGGTCAGGGGTTCAATCCCCACTATCACCACTGTTGGGCCCTTGAGCAAGGCCCTTAACCCTCAATTGCTCAGTCGTGCAAAAATGATAATTGTAAGTCACTCTGGATAAGAGCGTCTGCCAAATACTGTAAATGTCAAAATGTGTGACTACTGTATGACAGGCTGCTGGATTGCTTTGTGCACATGGTACAGCAAAACTGTAGCAAATTTTCAGTTGGCCATCACTTTTTATGCTTGGAAGTTTTAAGCTGGCCCTTTTAAGTCTGTATAGTGACGGATCACAACCTGTCATATGATCTGTACAGCTAGTTGAGCAATACTGGTATAAATGAAATTTGTCAACAAACTTCTTGTTCTTGTTTCCTTATTCCTGAACATAACTCACACTTCCTTATGCTGCTTTAGATGAGTAACTAGATGAAAACTCTGTTGCATTAAGTTGTAATATTTAAAATGACTCACGTCGATCATTCAGTGGATACTGTTTGCACTTCTAAACATGCTTTAGTAATCAGGGTTGCCAAACCTTTTCTGGGAAACATAACTGCTTTAGATGTTGCCAGATGACCCTACATCATTTCAATTGCCTTCATCATTTACATAACAGGACACTTTACAAGAAATAGATGATTGTCTATATGCATAGGGTAGAGTTTTCTCAGAATAGAACATATTTACTATTGAAACAAGACATATTTTGGTTACAAACCATTTACTAATTTATGAAACAATCTAACAATTATTTTCTAATAATTGAAAGCACTGTGAATTTTTACTAATTACTAGGGGTGCCAGAAAAAAAATCAATTCACGTCTGAATCGCAATTCTTATTTATTAGCATTCTAAGTCGATCGAAATTTTAAAGAATCGATTTTTAAGAACACGGTTTTTTTAAACATTTTCAACCTTACTCACAACGCGCATCGTTTGTCCAGACGCGGCCACCATCGTAAATTGTTCCAGTGAGTGGCGGGCACAGAACTAGCTTTTAGCCTAACTTTGACATGCATGAGGAAAAAAAAAAAAACAGCCAGCGCCGTCTTCGCTGAAGGCAAATGCTTGCACTTGGGATTGTACAATTTCCGGGTAAGAAGGAGCTTGACATGACATATGCGGTGTGCAAAATAAAAGTCAAGTATTTCGGAACACTTCAAATCCCCGAGCCCACATCTTACACCATCACCCGGAGCTAAAAGAACTGGAGCAGCAGCACGACCAA
>JAQMYF010000017.1:7459207-7470538 GCA_030014195.1 Neosilurus mollespiculum
ACTCATGAAATTGGCTCCCTTTGTTTGTAATGGTTATGAATCAAAAATCGGTTTGAATCAAGAATCGATTCTGAATCAAATCGTCACCCCAAGAATCGGAATCGAATTGAATCGTGAGTTGTTCGATTCACATCCCTACTAATTACTAATAATGCAGGAAAAAAGAAGTGGTAGTGAATATTTGGGAAAGAGGACGTGACAGTTTTATAAAGAGTTCAGATGGGTCAAACTTTAGTGATCTGGGGTTTGGTCATTGGAATCTGTAGTAAACAGTACACAAATTTAAAACTTCTTTATTCCTAATTTGTCACATTTTTATACTGCTTCCTTTTGCCTGTAATTGTAGGCACCCCCTCAAGCTAAAGCTTTCATAACTCATGAATGCATCATTTTCAGATATTTCAAACAAGCAACTGGTATCTGTGTTACAGACAGTGTATGTCTGTATAATTTAAGTCTTGCCTGTACCCGGATGTTACTCAGTGTTTTTTCCTCTCATTGTTTGTGTATATTTAGAAATCCCGCTAGACGGAAAGACATTCCTGGAATTTCCTGGGTTTTAAATGAAAACTGGCAACCTGTGGCTACTGCATCAGGATTGTGAAGTGGCTGAAAGTTTAACTAAACATTTATATATTTATGATTTTTCAGACATTTGATGTTGGTCATATTTAGTAATTGTAGGTAATTACTGCTAGGTTCAGTAGGTGGTGGTGACTCAAAAAAAAATCTAAATACATTTTAGACATCTTAAATTAGTAGATTTTGTAGTCTCTGCCATGTTATTTTCTGCAGTAATTTGTCTTAAAACCTTTTAAAATTCTTCTTAAATGTTGCACCATTTTCCCTAAACCGTTGCTCATTCTCTGATGGACATTGTCAAAGAAAAGTTCTACAAATTGACATCATCATGGTAAAGTTTAAATGATTATGATCAGAAACATGACATGTAAGACCAACTCGTATAAAAACAAAGATATATTTAATTAAAAAATGTTCTTAACCACTACTGCTTGGTCTGATCAGTAACCACCAGAGCAAAGCACAGTTGTGGAGGATCAGTATTTGTGTTCATTTGTGTTCTGCCAATGAGAAATTGTGATTTGGTGGTGTTAAAGAGGAGGAAATTAGTATTATATGAAAAATCAGGAGAAATTAGGAAAGTTAGGAGAAATCACCATCACAAAAAATATACAGATAATATATTGAGGTGATAGTTCAAAATCTACTATGGCAAGTTTCAAGGTGATTGCTGTTTTGGGTATTTAAAAATTTCAGCATTTTAAAACTGAATCCTGATTGTACTCCTCAATCATACTCTTACTCTTAAAGAATCCTGGTGCAACGAAAATAAATGTAGCTGTCTCCTCAGGCTGAAGTCAAATTACCTAGAATGATCAGATACTATTTTATTTGTCATTTCCTCCTCAGCGGCCCGGCCCACTAGTCTGGACTGGAGGCGAACAGTTGAAGATGAGCCTGCACAGTGCAAGTGGAGGCTGTGAGCGCTCGAGGGATCGGCGGCGCTCCAGTGACCGGTCACGTGACTCTTCTCACGAGCGGGGTGAAGGCCAGCTCACACCCTGTATCCGCAATGTCACCTCACCCACACGACAACACACTAGTGGTAAGATCCCGCTTCCCTCTGTACTCACTCCTGATAATGTTGGGGGTGGTTTTGTATTGTTTGGAAATGGAAATTCACTGGCTCGGCTGTGACAGAGTGCTGAGTCACTGAAGCTGATGGATACTGTACTCAACTTGGTTGCCTTAACGTTTTCATCACCGTTTAACACTAGATAAAGTAGGTGTGGTATATCTTGCTTACAATCTTAGTTTGATTCATTTCATTTTGCTGTAGCAGAGGAAAGAGGTCACTATAGTAGTATAAAATATTTGAAAGCGCAGAGGTCACCTGACCAGTCCCTGTCGTGGTATATGTAAACTATAAAAAACGCATTTTAGTTTGCTTTTTATTATCTTTCCACAAAGTACTAAAACTCTGAAAAGGGTTTAAGGAGACTGTTACACATCTCTTAGGCTGTTCGTCTGCCTACGCCGGGATTTCGTCTGCATCCGTCATGATTTAAAAAAAAAAAAAAAAAGTTAACCATAAAAATCTAATTTTAATATGCATTTTTCTTTAGGTTCTTGTGCAATGTATATATTAACACATTTATAGACCTCAGGTTTAGTGAATATCGCAAAAATGAATATTCCATATTCAACATCCATGTCGTCGTCAGTGCATAAATGTTAATCATCATGTGATAGAGAACCAATCAGTTTTGCTGTTATGTAATAAATGAATTTTTTTTACATTGAAGAACTATCATTGTCAATTCAAACTTAAGACCAGTTCAGTTTTTTAATTAAATTTTATTCACATTATTATAATACTATATTAAAATGTCTGAACAATTGCAAGTGTATTTCACACATAGTGTATTTCAACTAAACGTAGTGTTAATTATAAGTGTAACCCAATTATTATATTGCTAATTTCAGTATTGTGTGTTTGTGCAGAACGGGAAGGCTGCTCATCACGGCCTAACAGCCCCAGGCCTCAGAGAGTCTCTCCCAGTGGCTCCAGCAGTCGTAACAGCAGCCTGTCCAGTACAGAGGGCACCTTTAAGAGCATGGGAACGGGTGAAATGGTGTTTGTTTATGAAAATGCCAAGGAAGGAGCTCGTAACATGCGAACCTCAGAGAGAGTCACACTCATTGTGGACAACACGCGCTTTGTAGTGGACCCCTCCATCTTTACTGCACAACCGAATACCATGCTGGGCAGGTGTGTATTCAGTGACTCCAGCCTTGTAAAATAGTACGATATTAACAAGAAAGTGATTACAAAAATGTAATATACTGAGATGAATCATTAAGGAAATATTACTTGCTTGTTGTTTTATAGAATGTTTGGTTCAGGACGTGAACACAATTTCACCCGGCCCAATGAGAAAGGGGAGTATGAGGTGGCAGAGGGCATCAGTTCCACTGTGTTCAGGGCCATTTTGGTAAGTGTACTCTGCCATCAGACATTTGTACACCATACTGCTTTTACTCCATGCTAGTTTTGTGTCAGTATGAAAGTTTCCTAACACAATAATCGCATACCTTTTGATAAGTAAGGGTGGATCAAGATGCTCCAGAAGTGTGCAGCCCAGTGCTATGTTTGAGTTGCCCAGAAAACGAATTCTTTTACTCATTTGCCAAACTGCTCAATCCTACTAGCGTTGAGGCTGGTGCCTAGCTCAGCCGACAATGGGCGAAGGTTGGGTACACCCTGAACAGCTCGCCAGACCATCGCAGGGCCGAAACCTAATTGGCTAGGTCAAATTAAATTGAACTACATTAGCCATTCATTACTCTGCTAAATAATTTGCTGGTTACTTTAAGGGGCAGGGCATGGATGAGGTGAGGTATAAGTTGCTCTGAGAGCCTTGGTCAGCATCTATTTGAGCAGGGGCTGGGGTGGGCCGCCCCCTTTTGATTAGAGGGCATTAATGTTTCATTTTTTTTTTTTTAAATGAAGAGTCCAGAAGAGTTGACTCTACTGCCTGAATTTTAACCAGTAGATTTTGATAACAGAGAACAGTAGTTTTGAGCCATTTTCTACCCATAACATGCTGCTGTTTATTTTTTAATAAAAATAATAATTTTCTTAATATTAATATCAACCTTTACATGTTTCATCACAGTAGAGCCACATAACTTAGTTTACAGCTCAAAAAAAAAAAAACCTTCCACACATTATAGTGTGCACCTCTTTAACATCTCTTGATATATTTTAATCTGAGGTGAACACGTGCTAGCAGTAGAGTTATGTACTGCTTTGTGCTCAGTTTTTGATTCTGACAAGACTGTCTGTATGTATGCACACTAAACAGTCTGCTTCGTATAAACTGTTCTACCATCAACCAGATCAAGTCTCAGCCCCATGTGTGTAGGTGCAGCACCTAATAAAAAGAAGTAAAAAATTACTTCTCTATAATTTTTTGGTGAAAATGTATTGAACAAATAATTCCGACAAGTATATTGAGGTAAAAGTATGGCTAAAACAAAAACACTGAAAATGGCAATTTTTCAGAAAAAAACATTTTTATTTTTTTTTACTTTTGCATAGCATGAATGAACGTCAGACCATATGGAATGGATTAGCGAGTGAAGAAAAATAAATCTGTGAACACTATGCCTGAAAGGTTAAATGCTGTAATCAAAGTAAATGGTGGCCACACTAAATATTGACTTTTTATTCTCAAAAAAGAGACTTATTTTTGTTATTACTATATATTGTTGTTTGTTTACTTATTCTCATCAATATGATCCAATATTACATGAAATAAATACTTGAATAGTACTTGGTTTCTGATTTATCCTGATTTTGTTAAGTTGTATAAGTGTACTGTATTTGTATCACTTGCTAAACCATTCCATGTGGTTTGAAGTTCTTTCATTTTGGAACCGTATGTGTTTGAATGCTGCTGCTTCTCGAATGTCTAATGCCGTCTCTCTATCTGCAAGGATTACTACAAAACTGGGATAATCCGTTGTCCGGATGGAATCTCCATTCCTGAACTGAGGGAAGCATGTGACTATTTATGCATTTCTTTTGACTACAGCACAATCAAGTGCAGGGACCTAAGTGAGTACAAATTCCTCACTGTTCTGTGGATCACACATGAAAAATGTATTTATTTGGGTTTATTGTAGTAATCCTGTTTCTCCTGAAAATGTATTTTCTGTTCATTACCCTTGTTTGACACTGCACACTGCACATCTTTAGCAGATTACCATGAAAAAGAATGTTCCTACATAGAAAGAAAGATCATGCGTTAAGGTATTATGAAGGTATTCATAAATACAACCAGAACACTCTAAAAATACAAGTAAATACCAGTAAACTCTAATCACGTCCTTGGGATGAGACCCAAGAAAATTCCCATCAGTTGTCCTAATACATCATTTGTTTTTGTGACATTACAACTAGTGCTGGAGATCATATTACATTAATATCATGCCATTAAATACTTGGATATTGTCAAGGTTATTTATTTACATGTCTCTTATATATAAAAATTAAATAGAATTTTATTTTGGATAAACAATATTGGATCATCTAAATCTTTATATACACAAGGTGAATCAAAAAGTAAGGCCTCCTCAGTCACCATATCTTTATAAATTAACAGTTCAAAGCTTCAAAAGTTACGTAGATTAAAGTCTCCTGTACTTGAAGTTACTGTTCAACATAGTCACCATTACCTATTAGTTTTCTGTAAGTGTGACCTGCTAATACTGATATTGTTTTGAACAGCTGTAATTGACAGCATATACAAACAAAAATCTACTTATTCTTAAATGCTAAAATATTTTCACAATAAAAGAAATGATTGCACTTTATCAGTAGTAGTGGTGATAATTATCAGTAATTATTTTTAGTAGTAGCAGCAGCAACAGTAGAAATATTGCCAATATTATTACCAATACTATTACTACTTTGTTTTCATTATTATTATTATTATTATTAGTAGTAGTAGTTGTTGTAACAAATTATGTAACTTGCCTCTGTTCTGAACCCAACAGTATGGTTCTAGCAGTGCCCCACTCTGCTCATCTCTCCAGAAGCCGTTTTAGTGCAGTGATGGCTGGAATGCGCTTGCTCTGCAGTTTTCCCTTGTTACCATTTTCAGATTGGTGATGGTGTTTTAAGTTTCTAAATAGGTTTGTTGTTCTGAAGGTTTCTGTGGTGATTCCTTGGCATTACATGTATTACACAGTGTGAGCTTTGTCTTCACTCACAGTGAGAAACGTCCACACTAACAGTGGCTTTAAGAGTGCACGTGACTTTGAAGTTATGTACCACAGGGACTGATTTCTTAGTGCATCTCTGCTTTTAATACATTTATGCCATCGTTGAACCCAAGTATCAAATTTACTTCCTGAACCAAGGATTTAAAAATAATTTAACTACATCCATGTCTTTGAATCGAATATGTCATTGTTCACATCCCAGGCAATACCCAAAATAGGTCCTCATCCACGATACCGCCCTGTTTTGGCACCTTTGGACTTTTTCCATGTTTGGTGTAATGAAGAACAACCCATGTGGTTTCATATTTAAATCATCTGTGAAGTTCATGATACCTCATCCACATCAAATCCAAAGTCTTTTGAGTTTGATACTTAAGTTTGACGATAGCTTAAATGTGTTCAAAGAAATGGTGACCATGTTAAACAATAGCTTTGTGTACAGAAGATTTCAGGCTATAATTTTTTCCTTTGATTTGTTCATTAATAAAATTAAATAGTGTTGGCGGAGGGGAGTCGCTTTTGGTGTGTGTGTATAAAAATGAGTCATTTTCGTTTGCAAATTTCCATCATAATGTATTTTGTTTGTGTGTTGTACAATTGACAGGACAAATAATATACATGTGTTACTTGGTTTATAAATGTGACCCATCACGGCAAAGTGGGTAATAAGTCAGAAATGATTAAATACTTTGTTGCAGCTGAAAATTGTGAAAGGCTGAAAATTTCTGGCAGGTTTTGGTTAGTTACTCCAAAACTAGCAACATATGTCAGAAAATTTGGTATCAAATGATTATTTTGAAACTGAGGCTCGGCAAGACTGCGTTTCCCTGCTACATTGTTTTAAGTTGGTTGTGTGATTTGGACGCGCCGGTGCATCCATCGACTCCTAAAGGGACATGTAGGTTTTCCTCTGTACATGTGTGTTAATGATGTGTTTTATTTGTCCTCAGGTGCTCTGATGCATGAGCTGTCAAATGATGGTGCACGACACCAATTTGAGTTTTACCTTGAAGAGATGGTGTTGCCACTGATGGTGGCTAGCGCTCAGAGTGGAGAGAGGGAGTGTCATATTGTTGTGCTCACAGATGATGACGTGGTGGACTGGGATGAGGAGTACCCACCTCAGATGGGAGAGGAGTATTCGCAAAGTGAGTGGACACACACACACAAACCAGTTTTTTGCATTTTTTTTTTTTGTCATAGTGCTGTTTTCCTTGGTTAAATGCATGATCCTCTGTCTTGTTTCAGTAATATACAGTACAAAACTCTACCGATTCTTCAAGTACATTGAAAACCGAGATGTGGCCAAATCAGTTTTAAAAGATCGAGGACTCAAGAAAATTAGACTAGGAATTGAAGGTAAGGTGTCATCAACATAAATCTGAGGGTTATTAATAAAAACCCATGCCATATTTGTCTTTGCATATTTAAGTAAGATGTTCCGATCACATAACTGTATTTTTTTAATAGGATATCCCACTTACAAAGAAAAGGTGAAGAAGCGGCCAGGTGGAAGGCCTGAAGTCATTTACAACTACGTACAGAGGCCCTTCATCCGCATGTCCTGGGAGAAAGAGGAGGGGAAAAGCCGACATGTGGACTTTCAGTGCGTGAAGAGCAAATCCATCACAAACCTGGCAGCAGCCGCAGCTGACATTCCACAGGACCAGCTGGTGGTATTGCACCCCGGCCCTCAGGTGGATGAGCTGGACATTCTACCCAATCACCCTGCTCCAGGACACCACTACAGCAACAACTACGAGCCTGATGCCGACGCTGCCTCGCCTGCACTCTGAATGCACACACGTTCCTCCCCCTGTTCTTCCTCTCCTCTCCCATAGCATGCTGCAGCATGGCGCGAGAGTGACACCGTTAACCAGATTGCCTTCTGCACCTCTTTTCGCAGCCTTAGAGCCTCAACAAGCTAGTCTACTGTACTATGAAAATGTTTAAAAAACGAAAAATACATTCGAGGGGACTCGGGGTACTGGCATGGGCAGTGCTCTCTTGTTTTTTTTTTTTTCCATTCTTTCATACTTGACCAAAGGAACTTTACTTATTTTTTGTTGTTTGAAAGGAAACAAGCAACCTCACTTATTTTGTAATTGGGATTATGATTATTATTATTATTACTACATTTCCATTATATTATTGCATTGATTGATTTATCAGATTTGGTCTTATTTGATAAGGGTTTTTTTAATAAGGGTCCTGGGTGGTGTCACTGTGTAACTATCATTTAATTATTCTTTTTTCCACTCAGAAAAAGCTCTGTCAATCCCGGGTTGATCATTCCCCTCAGAAGCTCCTTTGTAGCCAAAGGAGTCGTGTTTGCCTGTTGGATGGATGCAGTGTTACATTTATGTGGTCAGAAACCTGTTTAGAGCTTGAGTCATTGTATAAATAAAGTTATAACACACAGGCGTGTGTGGTCAACCTTAAGCTATTGTGCAGTTCAGTGTAATATCATGTGCCTCTTGACTCTGCACGTACAAAAGATTCAAAGCTTCCAAAGCAGAAACCTGAGATTCTGTGCACTTGCATAACAAGCCAAAATAAACATTACATCAGCTGCTTTTGATAGCAAGGATGATTCCTTTTTCTTCTGTGTCAGCTTGCCATCTGTATGCATTTACTTAGTGTCGCTCACAATAACGCAAGCATTGCATGACATCAACTGGTAGCGTTTATTCGCTCATAAACAGATTTACGGCATTTTGAATATGTAGAGTATTTTACCTAGATGTGAAACGGGGGAATTGGTGGCTTAGTGGTTAAGGCTCTGGGTTACTGAAAAAAAGGTCAGGGTTCAAACCCCAGTACCACCAAGCTGCCAGTATTGAGCAGCCGAGGAAGGCTTTTAAATCTCATTTAAACTAAGCAGTTGAGGGTTATTAAAAAAAAGTAATATGAAATTAAGCTGTAAACTTGTTAATGGTACTAATAATTTGAAGACCAGTACATGAGAAAATCAATAAGCTGAAATGGTACATCTCAAAATAATAGGTAGTGCAATAATTCTGGAGCTGACTATATAATAAATATTATATAGATGCCACATTTTTAGAACATGTATTTAACATAAACTGGAACATAACTTTTTATTTTAAAAATATATTACAGCTCAAACAATACACATACATACATACATACATATAATTTGGTGAAAACCTCATACACCCACTGGTCACTTTAATAGGAACACCTGTACCCATGCCCATTCATGCAAATACCCATTTAGCCAATCATGGAGGAGTGTCATCATGACTAAAATGAAATCATGTTGGTTAACTCAGTCAAGAAGAGAAATGTGAGGCTGCTGTGGGCACAGGTTCACTGAAACTTGACAGCTAAAAAAAAAGTTTTCCCCATTTTTCCTGGCTTAGATTCCTGTTTTTTGGTTCACTGGAACAGTGGGAGCTGCTGCTGCAGTACCGCAGCTACATCAAGGCTCATACTGTATGTGTTTATATGCTTTTCTGTTCACCACGGTCTTAAAGAGTGCTGATTACATTTACTGCATCTGTCAACTCAAATCAAACCAGTCTAGTGTCTCCTACACTAGCTTCCCCTCCAGACTCTTAATTGTTTCAAGCCATAGAATAAAATATACTTTTTTATTAAAACATTTTTAACAGTGTAAACAGAATTTTATAGAGCCCCTAAAGGGACATTTCTAGTGAGCACGAGAAAGTATCGCATGCGCACCAGAAAGTATGTCATGCTCACGAGAAACCTATCCAGTGGAACGGCATCTCGCTACCCTGTGGTGATATCGGGTTTCCATTAAAGAAATCTTATCTCAATAGCAATAGTGATCATAATGTGATGGTTACATGAAATCACTGATTGCATCATCAAAACAAATTCACATTGAAACCTTTTATCGGGAGAAGTAAATTTTTTCGGCGCTCCGCTTTTAAGCGGTGCCTAAATCTTTATATTAAATATCCATTGCGCTGCTAAAATCTGATTGGCAGATGTACAGGTGTTTTGATTAAAGTGGTTATTGGTTGTATGTTACAGATTTCTGTGTGTAAGAGTGCCAAAAGAACAACAAAGGCTGTGGCATGTAAACCAACGTGGATGATTCCAGTGTTCCGCTCTGTATACTGAGATTTCCTGAAAGATGATTTGTGTTGCTGGAAATAAATGTTTCTCAGAGTAATGATTATGACCATATGCTATGACACTCTGCATTAGTCTCTGAGGCTTTATGGAACAACCTGGGCCTAATTACGGACACACTGAAGAAGGAGAGCTGTGTTCCACCGGTCCATGTGTCCTAGTCCCTCACCTGAGAATTTTACTCTCACAGAGGCCACGGAAGGTCACTGAAGTCCACGGGTCCCCCGAGTCCTGCGTCAGCCTCCAGAAGACTCATGATGACAGCCATCGCAGCCTCG
The DNA here is from genome assembly GCA_030014195.1 of Neosilurus mollespiculum. Taxonomy (NCBI): domain Eukaryota; kingdom Metazoa; phylum Chordata; class Actinopteri; order Siluriformes; family Plotosidae; genus Neosilurus; species Neosilurus mollespiculum. Next base: position 7,469,428 of record JAQMYF010000017.1, read on the forward strand.
TCATTGCTGGGGCTGCTGGAGCCAGGCTCATCCATGATGTCCCCGATACTGATGTGAGAATTTTCACCTGCAGGAGATGGGCAAAGTGGTGCGATTACGCTGCTGATTTTAAAAACTGGAGAGAAACAGAAGCAGGTCTGGAACTGTTAAGCATTTTAGACTGGTATTAGAGAGAAAAAGAAAACATTTCAGGGTATTTTTTTCTATAGTTTCTTGTCATTGTTAAAGCAGGAAAACCTGAACAGACTTAAACTTACTTAAAAGTGAGCTGTTAGAGTAAGGGTATCCTATAGAGTCCTGGCCTGAGAGCATCCCGACTGAAGGAATGTCTGGCGTTCCACCATTCTGAATCTGATCAGTTAAAAAAAAAAAAAACAGAAACATTTATTCACATTTCACAGTAATAAAAAATTTAAAAGTAATACATTACTAGCTGAGCCATGCTCACTCACCTTCTTGCCTCCAGGAGATGTGTCTGGAGGGGGTGTGCTGTTGTTGATGGTCAGCGGGCTCGAGCCACAGCTAGAGGGCGACGAGCCTCTTATCCTGTTAATCACACTGTCCTCTTAAGCAAGGCTCGCATATACATATATACATTTACATTCTATTTGTATTTTTATACCACAGTGTTTTTAAGCTCTAAAATCTGACATAAAGGTGAACATTTTTTTAATAACAGCTGCTCTGACAGTTTTAATGTGCACCTCAAATCCGAATTTTTACATCCTGCAGTGCAGCTTACCTCTGGATCTCCATCACCTCCTCTGCTATCATGCGTCCGATCTTGCCTGCTCCAGCTCTTGTGCCCCCAGGAATGCCAGGTACTGTCTGCAGAGCCCGTTTCCCAGAACCTGAAAATTAATCAAGGCCATCATCTTAACATTGATTAACAAGCTTCCAAAGAGAACCTTGAAAGAACCAGACTAATAAAGCACTACAGCTAACCAGAGCACACCACAGCAGATTTGGGAGCAGCCGTGGCCTAATGGTTAGAGAAGCACCTTTGGGACCTAAAGGTCACTAGTTCGATTCCTGAACCAGCAGGAAAAATGTGTGGTGGTGGGGGAGTGAGCTGCACCTTCCCTTCCTCCACATTCATGGCTGAAGTGCC
>JAQMYF010000017.1:7470614-7486532 GCA_030014195.1 Neosilurus mollespiculum
GCTGCACCTTCCCTTCCTCCACATTCATGGCTGAAGTGCCCTTGAGCAAAGCACCTAACCCCCAACTGCTCTCCGGGTGCCCCACTGCTCAAACTGTGTGTGTGTGCGTGTGTGTGTGCGTGCGTGCGCACACGCGCGCGCTCTCTCTCTCTCTCTCGCTCACGTTGGATGGGTTAAATAGAGGGACAATAATTTCCCTTGCGGGATTAATACAGTATATAAAAAAAAAAAAAAACAACAACATTTGAATAAATTAATTCATTCATTTTCTGAACCGCTTAATCCTAATTAGAGTTGTGGGGAGACTGGCGCCCATCTCAGCCGACTCTGGGCGAGGGCAGAGTACACCCTGGACAGCTCGCCAGGCAACACGCCAGAAAACATTTAAATTTTAATTAAAAAACAAATACGTCTTAAAATAACAATTTGTAAAATCAACAAAATAAAAAAAGGAGTAAAAAAACACATTTAATTTTAGATTTTTAATTATATTATATTAATAATATTAATATATGAATAACCTGATCATTAGCGCTTTTTCATACACAAATAATTCCTTACACTAGTTTAAATGACTTCCTCCTGTATAACTATCACTTGCTACTAAAGCCTGCCCTGGGGATAACAAATCTTCTCTGTAATGTATAACAATTTCAAAATAGACTTCAACATAACAATTTTTGTGTGAAATAAAATATAATTAACTCAATTAAAAAAATCTGCCCAGTTTATTGTAATGTTTTTTATAAAGTCAATCAGTTTTGATACCGGTAAAAAGAAACACAATAACTGCATAAGATTATTTAAAAATATTTTTAGGCAGGTTGTTCAGCAGTGGGGCGGCACGGGGGCGCATGTCTTCGCTTCCTTGCGTGGGTTTCGTCTGGGTACTTCAGTTTCCTCCCACAATCCAAACACAACCACATTAGGCAAACTGGCTGTTCAAATAAGTGTGTGTGAATTGTTGTGTGTGTGTGTTGGCCATGTGATGGTTTGGTGAGCTGTTGACGGTGTACCCTGCCTTCCACCAGTGTTGGCTCATTGAGGCTGCAGACTCCTCGCAACCCCAGTAATTAGTTGGTTAGGTCTGAGTGTGAATGGTTGTGTGTTGATCCTACAATAGTTTGGCAAGCTGTTCAGGGTGTAAATTTTTAGCGACCCTAGTAGAATAAAGTGGTTTGGCAAATGAGTGAGTGAGTAAGTGAGGCTGTTGTATTATCTCACCATCAGCCATGAGGACACTGTCCATGCTCTGGGGGGAGGCAGTGAGCTGGAGGTAATTGGGATTGGTTCCATCACGTGTACCAGCCCTGAAAAACCATAAAACCATGCATGAGCGATAATTCAAGTTTGACCATTACCCTAATCCCTGATATTGATTCTAATGTGCTTCAGTTATGTTCTCTACATTACTGAGAATATAGCTCCAGCTAAATGCTTAATTTCTCTCATGCAACAACACTGTTGAGGACAGCAAGTCACTTTGTGTTGAGCTTCATCACACCACACTGTCATTGATTATTTTTGTGTTAACAGCAGATTTCTTAGTAAAATATTCCTTATTAATATTGTGTTCTGAGAATTTGGTGCTAATAAATGTAGAAAATACAGCTCATCGTGTAACTAATAGGATATTACTTAAACAATTTTGTAAAGATATTTTACCTTTATGCAACTTTAATTGAACTAATCGCTAAAATATGGACTTTTTTATATATATATCCACACTAATATCCACCATGATTTCTGTAAAACTGAACAAAATTTGATTTATCAGGGTTAACCAGGCTCCTTCCATATTCCTGCATTGGCTTATGAATGATACTCATTACTCCTGGTCACTTACGAGACGACTGTGTTAGTGGCGACGATGTACTCAACCTCTTTGGTCCAAGGGTTCATGAAACTGAACCAGCGACTTCTCAGAGTGATAAAGGAGCCATCTTTAACCTTAAACTTGTAACAGTTAGTGTTGATTTTGTCTCGCATCTGCAGCACTGAAAAAAATGACCAACAGCAACAACAGAGATTGTAAATTATTTTATTAATGTTAATCATTTTTGCACTGGTGGTGTACCAAGTATACTAATCCGACTAAGACACAGAACAACAACAACATATTTAAATAGAGCAAAATTCCATTTTTTCCATTTTAAAAGTATATATTAAAAAAACAGATGTCACATTTAAACACACTTTTGCTTCAAACAGAACGATGGCAAATATTTTAACACACACATTACATGTATAAAATTTAAGACACCACTTCAAAACATTTGTAGAAATCTTTCAATAGGTACCCTGTCTGTGGCATTCTGCGAGGTGTCCGATGTCGTCCTGATGAAAATACTCATAAAAAGATGTCCCCAGCAGCTCCTGGGGTAGATAGGCGAGAATAGCAGTAGCCCTGGAATAATACAAGTTGTCTTTAAAAGCTGAAAAGCATGTAATAATAAAACTTATGCTTATATTTGAGAGGGGAGCATCAGAAACCAGCCACGAAATAATAAAATTTGCTTTTGACCAAAATGTATGTTTTTTTTCCCCAGTAGATTTTGTTTGACATGAATATTTCTTTTCCCAATAATCATACACATATGTTTTTGATTTATGTTACTTTCTAATCTTGCCTGGGCTGACTTTCTGCACAAGTTGGATAAGAGGACGGTTTAAGAAATGAGGTAGTAAAGAATAAAAACAGTCGATAAGCAGCGTTCTGTTGGGAGTTTTGCACAAAATTAAAGGGTACCTGTGGTAAATTAGTGATACTAGCTTTTTAAAACAATCACGCATAACATCAACAGTTCCTTCTGGCGACATCAGTCCATGCCTGTTTTCAAAGTGTGCACGAGTATTACAACTCTACGCATGCTCAGAGACATGTTGCCTTTCTGATTAGTCATTCCAGCAGGGGAGTGTCAAGAAGAATTTTTTTGATTGGCTGGGTAATGTCACTGACCCATTATCGGCCAGTGTTGAGCTGCACAAACAACAAGTGCAGAAATCACGGAAAACATTTCTTTTGAATTCCTAAACCACCTGATGACAGGAAAGCAGAGTTGGCAAAATGTTAGCAGCATAAGCCAATTGGGATCTACCGTCATGCACATTTCTGGCAGCATTCTCATCCTCAGAGTCACTACAATATAACATCTCACTGTTTAAGAGATGTCAACCCCGCCCAAAGTGTTAACGTTACTTCTGGGAAAACCACTGCTAACCCATGCAGTTCAGCCCTCGCTAGTATCCCACAGGATAAAATTACCAGTTTCGTGCTTTTTATGGTAATTTATGTTAAAAAAGGGTCTGTATCGCTTAAACATATTACATACGCATAAATTATGCTGAAAAGCCTGAGTCCAGGACTCTAGGACGTACTAACCACTACGCAACCATGTCACTCTGCTAACAATGCAGTGTTCTTTTTCAGTGTTCTTGGGCAAAGCCAGACATTACAGTTAGTTGTATTTTATTTGTGACAGATTTTCTTAAATAACTGCAGTTTGAGTTCAGGAAAGCAGAAACCTTCAGAAGTATATATAATAATACAGAAGAGTATATCAACATTTGCCCATGTGAAGGGCTTTTTCAAGCTGCATAAAACCTTACCGGTATCTGACGATTCTAAATGCTCTACTGACACAAATACACTGACACTGTATCAGAAAGTGGCCCAGAGGCACACAACAATATTACTATTACGCATTCTGGTAGTCCTGTACTGTAATTTCTCTTCAGGCTATCTCTTAGGACCTTCATGCTGTTGGAACATGAACACCTCAGAAACATCACACTGAAATCTAGCAATAACTTTAGCATGTCCTAGAACCGCAACCCTAAAGAAAATTGTGCCAGTTTGTGAGCTTAATTACAATCAGTTCCAAAAATGCTACATCCTGATAAAAGCTTAATATTTGCAAAATAGTCTGAACATTCATTAACATGCACAGCAAAGTGTGCCTAGGATTTCCACTTAACTGCTTATTTAACCAAATCTACTTATTGCATTTTATTTCAGAATGCTCAGTTCACCATCTCATTTCATAAAAGAAAGAACTGGAACTTATTTTAAATGAACAAAATAAGCCATAAGATAATGCACACTGAAGTAAGTTCATTAAGGGTAAAGGCTTTCTTAGGCATGATACTAAACCAAGTGGATAAAATTCTCTTTAAAAGTGTCTTTATAGTATTTACTAGAAAACTTCTTCTCAAGACGGCTTCAAAATAGGGTAGAAAGGCACTCACCTCTGATCAACAAAGACAAATTTGCCATCGATGGCATGGCGCGAGACGTACTCGGTCGGTTTGACTCGGATATCTCCATTCATCGGCTGAGGGACGATATGAGGGTGCAGACGGCCAATAGCCACCAGGCAGCTCAGATTGCAGCCTTCATTATCAGGCTCATTGTCCTCATCCATGCCTTTCTGCATGGGCGGCCAGCTCTTCAGATAGCCCGTGCTGTGGATGGTGCAAAAGCTTTTGCGGTCGGCTGCAGGGGACATGATGTATGATTTTAGAAAGAGCTCATTGATTGGATTCATAGATTCTAATGCTACTCAACTGTGAAACTGAAATAACAGTATTCTGATTATAGCACACTATGCTAACGTAAGGTAACACTGTTATAAAATAACATTATCTCTACAGGCTCTTTTTTTTAAATAGTCAATTCCACTTTTTTAAAGAACAAATAGTTTCTATATTGTTTTTGATGGACTAAAATTTATCCTCTTAAGAGGAATGTTAAAAAAATGTTATGTCATGCCCTTTAATAACACACACAATGAAAAGTGTAGATACATATTTAGATTCCAAAATAATACTGGAGTCAGGCAGCACAGTGGCGTGGTGGTAACCCATCCGCCTCACAGAAAGGAGGTACATGATTCCTTGGCCCCAGGCTCAGCTCGGGTGTTTCTGTGTGTCGTTTGCATGTTCTCCCTGTGCTTGCGTGGGTTTCCTCTAGGTACTCCGTTTTCCTCCCACAGTCCAAAGACATGCACATTAGGCTAATTGGCTGTTCTAAATTGCCCCTATGTATGATTGTTAGTGGTTTTGTGTGTGTGTGTGTGTGTGTGTGTGTGTGTGTGAGTGTGGGCCCTGACAGGCTGATAAATCAACAGTGGCATATTGCAGACTGCTAGTTTTTTCTATTTAAATCTATTTTTCTTTACAGCACGTATGGCATGTATTTCATCAAACACTTTAGGCTGTAGCATTCAAGTGCTGATTGATTGGTGTTAATGGGCCCGAAGTATGCCAAAAAAAAATCCCCACAACATTAAACTACCTCCACCAACCTGGACTGCTGACACAATGCAGTTTAGGTCCATCATGCTACTGACACCAAATTTTGTGTGCTTCAGCAGAATTTGAAACTCATCAAATTGGCTATTTCCTTCACTCTTCATCTGTCCAATTTTAGTGACCTTGTAACAGTGCAGCCCTAGCTTTCTGTTCATGGTTGACAATAATAATCATCTTTTTATTGCTCATCCACCTTTGGGTTCAAGTTGTTGTGCATCTTGAGATGTTTTTCTGCTCATCACAATTATACATGGTGGTTAACAGAGTTGTTGTAGCCTTTCTGTCAGCTCACACGCTCACACGAGACTGGTCATGTTCTGTTGTCTTCAACAAGATGTTTCTGCTGCTAACTGGATACATTTTGTTTTTTGTTATTACACCATTCTGAGTTTTTTTACTCAGATTTTTTTTACATTGACTGTGGTGTGTGGGAATCCCACGAGATCCGCAGTGGAAATACTCAAACCAGCCCCCACAGCACCACAAACATGCCTTGGTCAAATCACTCGGATCACATTTTACCCCCATTCTCATGGTTGATGTGAACATTACCTGAAGCTTTTGGTCCATGTCTGCATGATTGTATGCACTGTACAGCATGCAATCCAATGGTCTAACAAGAGCATTTGGTGAGCGCACACCTCCACCAAGATATAAAACTTAAGTACACTGCACTCTTGCTGGGCCTCCTGTACTACCACACTTTCAAAAAATAGGATTTCCCATGTTAAATTTAAATTGTGGCCAAGTGTGCAATCTGGAACAGATCTGGATAAACTTGGTCTGAAATCAATGCTTTTGATTCTGAATCCGCATTGAAATTTTTATTCAAATCGGATATGGCTTGACAGAAATATGTTTTTTCAATTTCACTCATTATAAAAGACATGGAGTGTTCAGTTTGTGTATTCTTACTAAAATTTTATGGGAACATTGTTGGGTGATCATCTATCCATTATAAAAATTTGTTAATTGTGTAGTTAAACACCAAAATATTTTTTTTTATTTGTACTGCATTATTTTTCATGCCCAGTGTAATGAAGAGAGTAAATAGGAAACATAAAATATTTCTAATGACTGTTTTAAATCCAGGTTAATACCCCAGGAAAGCCAAATTTTTACTGATAATATACATATAGAGTTTCACCTTTCTTTTTAGAGCAGGTGGAGGCGAAATCCTTGTCCTCCATTTTAATGAGAGGTCTGTTACTTTTCATTCTGCAGAAGAAGGAGCGCCGGGCCCCGGAGCACAGCCTGGATGGCCCGGGCGTGATGTCTGTTTTTACCGGCAACCCGGCTGAAAGACAAACACAACATGCTCTTGGGATTTTTCCTCCAAAATGTCTGTCAATCAAGCTTCTCATAATCTCTACAAATGAATGTGCTATAATTCAACCAAACATTTATTAAATAAATATAAAAGTAGACATATTGTGGATGTATATTTATGCACTTGGGACATTTAGTGGACGAGAGGAAATCAATAATCCAAGATACTTTTGGCATCTATGAGTCGCTCCCTTGGCACCGTGTCAGATGAAGACAGCTGCTCCTTGACTTTGGCAATGTCCTTAGGATGCAAATAATCAAACAAGCTCTGGCCAATCAGATCATTCTGCCAAAAAAGAGATGGTTACATGAGTGATCTGGCAATCTCATATAATGCATCCTTGCCGACCTATTCTGTACATCACATCAACACAATTGGTACTTTTAAATAAGAATAACATAAGTCATACCATGCCAAAGCAGTTGAACTCACTTGGCTGTAGTTCAGGATTTTGTACACAGATTCGGAAACGAAAAGAATTTTCCCCCGATCGCAACCGACCACAAAGAGAAAGCCGTCAGCAGCCTGTGGGTGAGCCGAGGTGAAATTACATACATAAACAAAACCCAAACCCTAACAAGATGTTAGAGAATTAAGAGGTCAGAACAGTGGCACATACCCTTAGTATCAAGTGTTTGAGTTCATCATCTGACAGAAAGGCTGGTTTGTAGTTAGCTTCAGTGTAAGGGTTTGCAGCACCTTAAAAATAAAATCAAACAAATAACATTTACAGCAGTGCATAATGAACGGGCAAGGGATAGAAACAGGTTATGGGATGTGCTATTACTATTAAATAATCAATTAAGTCTTTTTGCCATTACATTTTACATAAACAGCACAGGATGAAGTGTTTGATTCTTCATGTATCACAGCAATGAGAAGAATTATTTAGGTTAAAAGGTAAAGTCTGTTGGGCATTTACACCCAAGCCTAGTGGCTCATCAGAGCCGAAGCTTATCCCAGTTTCTGTAGCGTGAAGCGACTTAGGAGTTCAACTCCTCCTGGATGGGACTCTAGTCCATTGCAGGTTACCTTCCCAGTATATTTTTTACTGGTATCAATTTATACTGCTGGGTGGACAGAGGCACACTTGTGGTTGAGACCTTGCCCAAGGATCTTAGCACGGTGGGGGTCCAACCGGGATTTGAACCCATGACCTCTTGATCACGAGCCCAACACCCTAATTATGTTAAATTTTGTAGGATTCCTGTTATCACTTATGTTATAGACGCTATAAAAGTTTCTTCATAATTATTTCTTTTTTTACTGATGTTAGCAGGACAATCACTGAGACACCACAAATCATAAACTACTATGTTCTGATACTGAAGACTTTTCTATGTCTAAAGCTACAGCATTACCACTAACTGACAAAACCCTGATGTCCCAAAAAAGGGTTTAGGTATAACAATCATCATCATCATCATCACTTGTCAAGAAAGAAAGTTGGATTTTGCAGATACCAATGATTTTTGGGAATCACACACCCCACCTCACCTCACCCAGAAGGGGTTTCATTTATGATAATGCCCAGCCTGCTATGCATTATCCAACTTATTACACAGCTATTTAAAAAACATTATTAAAAAATTATTTTACTGTTTCCAATAATGATACATTCCACACAAACTGTCTATTATACAAAGAAATGGTCTGTTACAAAGACCAATGAAAACCGTGGTTGACCAATAAGAATAAAGTATTCAGATGAGCTGAGAACTAAGCCCTGATAAACCACTGTATGTTCTTAAACATGCCCAACATTTTGCTCTCTCTGGCTGTAAAATTGAACCTATGATTTGACTGCTGCTTTCTGGTGTGATGCTGACATTTCTCTCTGAGCCAGAGCCAGTTTCTGACACATTTCTCTTGCTTTGGTTTTGCTCCTCCTCCAGACCTGATGGATTGATTTTAATATTCTACTCCAACTCTTTCTGCTTCACCACTGGGAGCTTTCCGCACACGTCACTCAGCTACAGTTGTGCATAATCTTACATAAATACCCTGCAGACTTACACGCATCAAAAACAATTTATTTCTACAACTTACTGCTTTAACAGATAATTTTACCTGAATACCATAGACTTGCACAACCTAGGTACTGCTTTTATAATCATAAACATCCTAGCATGAAGATGTCTCATGTTCATCCCGATTCTATTCCATATTCTTTCAATACATTTATTACCATTTGCTTTTTCTGTCGATTTTGATGTTTTATAATATTATGTCCTCCAGAGCCATTGGCTGGTTCCCCTTTAGCAGTTATACTCATATCACCCTTTCTCTGCCCCTGTTGCCCCTGGCTTGCTCATCAGACATCTAAATCTACATCTAGAATTCTCTAAAGCAGCTCTAAACATCTCTAATGTAGGACTGCACATCAGTTATTATTATTTTTTGTTACCTCGTAATGTTTTCATGTGCTGAACAGCCATGCGCAGTACAGTCAGTTTGTCGAGTTTGCGGGACATGGCATTGCAGGTAGGCACTAGTGAAGCCAGCTCGTCGATGAAGCTGTTCATTTTGTCCCTGCGTCGCTTCTCAATCTGACTGTGTGCCTCCCTATGAAGGGCACAGGAATTTGCTTGATAAAGTAAAAGTTCAAATCTACCATTACAAAGAAGTGCTGGAAAATAGTAATATAAATTGTATTCATCTGAATTTGTCTCAGACATTGTATTTTGTGTATACTGCATCTGAGTTCACTTGTAACAAACTCACTGCCTAATTTATTACAAATATCTGTACATCTGTTCATTCATGCAATTACGCATTCAGTTAATCATGTGGCACCGACATTCATCCATCAAGTATATTAGACTATATCAAGAACAAGCTTATCCTTCTGGGTCACAGAAGAAGCTTATGCCAATTCCAGCTGACTTAAGGTGAGAGGTGTGGTACACCCTGAACAGGTCACCAGTCTACTGCGGAACTTACACAGACACAATGAAGCACACACACACAGATTCTCTACTAGCCAGCTGACCTAATGTGCATGTCTTTAGACTGTGGGAGGAAACTGAAGTACCCAGAGGAAATCACACATACACAGGTAGAACATTGGCTGAAATTCAAACCCCAATCTTCTTGCTGTGAAGTGACCGTGCTAACCAGCCGATGAACCCTCAAACCATCGTGTACAAAATCTGCATGAAATCGTCAAAGTTTCTGAGACCCTTTTTTTCCCCTCAGTTAATATTCATTAAAATGAGGGGAAAAAAGGGTCTCAGAAACTTTGACTATGGCGTGGTTCTTGGTTCACGGTCTTCTTGATGAAACTGGTGATATGACAGACTAGCCAGACTGCAACAAAATGACCAAAAGATGTTTTTTTTAATCTATCGGTCCAGATTTGGTAAATCTTTGTCCGGTGGAGCTTCAGATTCCTGTTCTTGGCTAAGAGGAATGGAACTGAAACGTAGTCTTCTGCTGTTGTAGCTCATTCATGTCAAGCTCCCAAGTGTTATGCTTTCTATAAGATGCTTTCCTACTATTTAAGTTACTGTAGCCTTCCTGCCAGCCTGAACCAACCTGCCCATTGTCCTCTGACCTCTCTCTCACCTACAAGGTGTTCCTGTCTGCCTGGTTATATTTTGCATGATATTAGGTACTGCGGCTGCCTCATGATTGGCTGACTATATTAATTAACTCAACCAAGGAGGTTGTATTTTTGTCATTTGCTTGTCTTTCTGTATGTTAGCAACTTCATGCTAAAAGTTCTGAATGGATTTTAATGAATTTTTAGAGGGGTGGAGTCCAATCAAAGTAAGATTTCATTTGATTTTGGTGGTGATCTGGATCAACTTCTGGATACTGGAAATCATTTTTAAAAAGGATTTTTTGACATTGTTTTTTTTGAAGTGTAATATTACAGCAGGCCCAGCAGAGGGTGCTTTCTTCTTTCAGAATTTTTTGTGTTTTTTGGCTTGACATTGGTTTGCATTCTAAGCCTCGCTTCTAATTGCATGTATGTGAAGGTGTACAGGTCTCCTAATAAAGTGTATGGTGAATGTATTCATGCTCTTAATGTGTCTAATTATCTCTAAATCTTTTTTCCCTGATATTGGAGAAGAAACACATTCTTTGGTTCCAAAAAGAACAAAAAGGCTCAGATGTTCCTGTGTGGAGTTTGCATATTCTCCCCGTGCTTGAGTGGGTTTCCTCTGGGTACTCTGGTTTCTTCCCACAATCCAAAGACAAGCACTTTAGGCTAACTGGCTGGTCCAAATTGACCCTAGGTGTGAGTGTGGGTGTTAATGGTCATATGTGTTGGCCCTGCGATGGTTTGACGAGCTGTTCAGGGTGTGCCCCGCCTTCGTCCAGTGTCGACTGAGATGGGCACCAGCCTGAGATTTTATGTATACCTCAGTCACTTTCCAAAGTTTATAACTGACCCAAATATTTAATTCTGCTAAGTAATATAGTTTATAAGACTTTATAATAACATATATAAGGAAAATGAAGTAATGCTACCTGGCATTCTTTATCCGGCCTTGTTGTTCAACACAATCCCTGTTGAAAAAAGAAAAAGAAAAAAAATTCCAAAATGCAATTTAAATTCATTCGCACTACCTGTTTCCTAATTTATTATTTAACATTTTGATTGCTAAAATGTTTTACCACTGTTATAGTTACCTTCCAATTTGCTTGTCTCTGTCCATATCCATACCGTCCCTTACACATTATAAAGCATAATGTTGAAGCAATTCATTTGGCAAACACGTACATCAAATATAAACGCTGAATATGTAGAGAAACACGTGTCTCACCCACACACACAAAGTTAAATCAATCTTAGCATGTCACCTTTTGTTAAAGGAGATATTTTTCTCTTTGAGAATAAACATGCAGTTGTTTAATGTAGATATACAGATATATATATATATGCAGATATGGAACATATTAAATATTTATGTAACAAAGAATTATCTACAGACACTGTATAATCCGTATTGAAAATAGTGGTGTGAGATCAATGTTTATATCTAAAATGTATTTAAAAAGTTAGCATCTTACACACAAAACTTGAGACATGCTGTTATAGAAAAATTATCAACTTTGATGTGGCAACACAGTGGTTGACCTAAATGCACTGATGACAACAGTATTTTATATATATGTGTAACCAAAATGCAATTGTGAGTTGGGACTTACTGGTAGTCGGTGGAGCTTCCTTTCCTCTTGCGGGTGTAGTCCATGGAGGACGTGCTGATGGAGCTGCTGATGAGCTCAGTGGAGCTGAGAGAAATGAACTCATTCATAGTAGAGGAAATGTCCATTCTCTGGTCTGCCATGAGATTCTCTGCAGAAATAAACACAACAAATTAGTTGAACCGGTCGAATTCCTGAAATGAAGGAAAATAAAAGGGGCATTGTAGAAACTGTTTTCACAACTCACCACAAAGATTCATGAGGATTCTGGTTCTCAGACCATCTCATGAAGGGTTTGTAAACTGCAAGAAACAGACGGTTGAGTGAGATAGTGGCCACTGAACCTTAAGAGACCAGTGTAAGTCGGACATTTTAATTACTATCACCCTGTAATTAAAACATATGCTAGAATAAATGGCGCAGTCACTCTTATCTATCAAGGCACATCAAAATTATGCAGAAGTGTTTAAAACAGAAGTAATTATCCAACCATCCATTATCTATACCGCTCATCCAGTCTGGGTCACAGGGGAAGCTGGAGTCAATCCCAACTGACATTGTCTGAGAGGTGGGGTACACCAACCAGTAACACTCACATTCACACCTATGTGCAATTCAGTTTAGCCAAATGATCAAATCTTCAATGGAGTGAAGGAGGAAAACAGAGCACCCACAAAAAAACCTATGAAAACATCAGTAGAGCATATAAACTCTAGTCTCCTTACGATTTAATCCCAGTACCTTCTTATTGTGGGTGATAGAGCTAGCCCCAGACATGATAAAAACAAACAAACAAACAAACAAACTGTCTTTGCATTTAAAAATAAATAATAAAATGCGGTAGTGTGTGTTGTTATAAAACAATAATCAGTTTTGTGGAGGCATCATTCATTCATTCATTAACTGTACCGCTGAACCCATCCCAGCTGACTCTGAGTGAAAGGCAGGGTACACCCCGAACAACACACCAGACCACTGTAGGGCCAACACAGACAAACAACCATTCACACTCACGTTCATGCCTCGAAGCGATCAGCGATCTAGAATAGCCAACTAGCCTAACGTTCATGTCTTTGGACTGAGGGAGGAAACGAGTGTACCGGGAGGAAACCCAAGCAAGCACGCCTAGAACACGCAAACGCCACACTGATACACAGATAGAGTTTTTCCTTTTCCAATGTCACCACAGGTTTGCTCATTAGGGATATACACGATTTACAGAGAAATATTTATAAGTTAATTTTTTTTTTTTTTTACCAAATTTGTTTACTACGTAAAGCTGCTTTGTGACAATGTTAATTGTAAAACGTGATACATTTGTAAATTATAAACCAAATACAACCGAATACACAGTCACTGGGCACAGAGCTCGAAGCCAGGATTTTTTTTCTCTGTAAAGCGGGAGTGCTCACCACTCTGCCACTGTAAATCAACCCCCCAAAAAAGCTGTGATCCAAGTGAAACCAAAGTTGATTATTTTCCTACATCTGCACATTTTGAAGTGGTTTAATCATTACATACTCCTTTCATAAATACATAAACACTGCCTCACAGAATGCTTCAAACCAAATCAACAATTACATTAGTGCATATGGACTGCCCAGGATACAAATCCCTCAAAAGTAGCTGCATCTATAGGGACAAGAAGTTGTTAGAGAGAGCCCAGTAATACAAACCTGTGATTTACAATTGCCTTTTCAGACAGAACTAGTGTCAGAAATTCATCACCACCTTCTGACCAATTACTTTGCATAAAACATTATAATCACATACAAATCTTGATGTTTTAACAGAATTTAATTTAATACTCTGATACAGATTTTCCTGACACATAAGTATTTAAGTGATCTGATTTATTAGCAGCTTAAAAGGCGAGTCCTCTCAGAACTGACTATTCAGTGTCTACCTTATTCCCTCGGAATTTTGCAGCCCATCTGCATCAGACTGGGTGTCATGGTTTCACAACAATGAATCAGAGACATTGTGTTCTTAGCCCTCCCTCTGGTACACAGTGATGGAAATGGGCATATTCTACACATATGTAAGTTTCCTCCCTGTGACTCATATCTGATGACTGCAAATGATCTAATATAAACATTGTAACATTAAATAAATGATGATATAAAACTTGCTTCTCATGTTAATGCTGTTTATAAATAAATAAATAAATAAATAAATAAAGCAAGCAAGCAAGCAAGCAAGCAAGTAAGCAAGCTCATCAGCAGGTTTTATCATAAGCTTCACAGTTTTAATATCGACACCACTGATAAAAATATTTTATTCTCGTCATTGAATTTGTTCCGACTTTTTCTTTTACTTGCTGTCTCCCGCCCGAAAGTCAACCTCAGGGTACTTTGAAGGTGTGCAGTAAAACTGCAGGAACACCATTTAATGATAAGATCTTTGAAAAAGTCCCAAGTTATCATGGCTGGCACGAACCATCCTCAGAGGCTTCTATAAGACTTTTAAATGACCTTGTTCAGAGTGCATGGAACTGACCTGCCGTGGACTTGGATAAAATATGTAATAATAAACTATAAAAATCTTTAAATTAAAAAAGTTAATTTTTATGTTTTTATGTTCCTGTGTAGTAAATACTAAAACAATAATTTGCCTTAGGTTTGGTCAATGTCACTCAATTTAATACTATTCAGCGACATTAATGAATTTAGTGAATTTATTTAATTTAAAATTTTATATTATTTATTTTTAGTGAATTTATTTTCTCTAATAGATGGTCTAACAATGAGTTAATTCAAATGAGAGATTAATTTTAATTCACTTATTCTAATACATTATGGTCTCTAGAGTAACAAAAAATCTGTTCTTTTGCTTGCACTCACTTAACACAGCTCCATCTTTGTCAAGCAAAATCAAGTGCATTAACTTATTTTCCTTTAATAATATCCTGTTCAATAAGAAATGCATATTCCATATACACACATACATATATATATATATACACACACACACACACACTCTCATTTGCTGAACCACCGCTTAGGTTCATGGGGAGAAACTAACACCATCTTAGCCGCCACTGAGCGAAGGCGGGATACACCTTGAACAGTATCAAATGGAAGGAACAGCACAATGCAAAACAATAATATTAGCCACCTGCATGCCTCTACAGTGAGTTTCAAAGCTTTTTAAATATTTTCACTAGATGTAACAACTGCTATTGTATTAAACCAGGGGCTTGAACACAGTAATTTACTTGTAGATCTTGTTTTATCTGAGAACATGTTACTGCACACTTTGTTAAAGAATTCCACCAACATCTGACTGCATTCATTTGACTGCATGACTAATGTGATCAATGGCTTTTACAAAAAACTCATGATTCCATACCTTTTTAATATAGCAGACTAAATTGAAATGTGTGTGCTGTGTATTCCTTGCCAGTTACATTACCAAGGTGCCAGTCCTCAGCAGCTCCTTTTACCTCCCAACCCAAATAGCCAGGCACGAATCCTACAGGAAAGAAGGAGAAACAGAAGGTCATGAAGTTTGCTAAAGTTGACTTCTTTATTAATAGACATTTTTAATATTGAAGCCAGACATCCATCTATCCAGCCCAGGAGTGGAATTTAGCAAAACTAAGCTACTGGCCAACAGGACTAATGAAATTATGAAACTACTAGTCCTTCTTCATATTTACTGGTCAGGAATATCATATCTTCTTTGCCTATTGGATTTGTCGGGTCACCAGCAGGATGACTTTCTAGCTAATTTTACTCGCCCTACAGATTTTTGACTCACCACGGTCCAGCGGACAAGTGTTAATTTAAACCCCTGAGCCACCCATCCATCAATTTATAATTTATACCACTTATCAGTCAGGATCATTGGGGAAGCTGGAGCCTGACTTTGGGTGAGAGGCAGGGTACACCCTTAACATGTTGCCACTCTATTGCAGAGCCAACACAGACATAAACAATAATTCACACTCACATTCACATCTATGGGAAATTTAGAGAAGCCCGTTGCACTATATATGTATGTCTGTGTACTGTAGGAAGAATACAGAGTACCCAGAGGGTTCATTCATTCATTCATTCATTTTCTGAACCGCTTAATCCTAATTAGGGTCGCGGGGAGGCTGGCGCCCATCTCAG
>JAQMYF010000017.1:7491303-7502299 GCA_030014195.1 Neosilurus mollespiculum
CACTGGGGGGACAGCAGTGACAACCCATTGATAGTGGGGCTTGAACCCCCGACCTTGGGATCAGTAATCCAGCACCCCACCACCGGGCCACCACTGCCCCCCCAGAGGGTTCATGTAGGTTCAAATTCAGAACCTTCTTGCTGTACGGAAAAAGTCCTGCAGAATGTGTACATGAAATAAAAATAAAATAAATGTTAAAACCAGCAAAAATATTTAAACTGCAATGCAGTTTAGGTGCCACAGAAGCACAGTGATGGTTATGGCATGATGGATGAGTAAGGCAGGGCGATGAGTAAGACAGAATGAATAACTGATGTACAGATAGAGCACCGAGATGAAGACTGAGGCATTTCTACAGTACATCTGCCAAATGTCCGCATGTCTGTGGCAACATGCCTGCATGTAATACTCATGTGTGTAACACTCTACTGACATCATATTATGTGATTTATAATGGAATAACATGTTCAAAATTCACTTGCTTTACAAATGCACTGATTGTTCCGCTTGATTCACTGCATCCAAACTAAACAATTTTCCAAAGAAAAGTCTCCTGGATGTGTTCGTCATTCTACATTGTTGACAGAGGATAGCCAAATGTCATCATATAACACTTCTGGTGGAACACCAGGCACGAAACAGGAATACACTCTGGATGGAACTCCAGGTTTATCTTTTCACATGCTCTCTTTTACACACACACACACACTTTAGCATTCTCAATTCCCCCACTGGCATGATTTCAGAAGGTAACCAGAGAATCTAGTGAGAACAAACTCCACATAGAAAACAAACTGAGCTCAGGATCAACCTGTGTATCCTGAAGCTGTAAGGTAGCACTGAGCCACCATGGCCTCATTTAGATTGCCTCCTACCACAGTAGCGATCAATGGTTAATTCTTAGCACGAGTATACATAAAGAACCTGTTTAAACTTGGTTTTAAAATGCCTTATGGGAAATTAGGTAACAAGTGTCCAGCATTAAATACAAGCGTAAACAACCACCATGCTGCGTTGTGATGAGATCATTCAAACCACTTGTCTATGTGGTTGGGGGTGCATTTGATCATATCTTTTGTTTTATAAACACCAATACTATCTGAGGCACCTTTGACAAGCATGCAACAGGAAAGTACATCACCAGTGGAGGATGTGGTGGTGGTTTTAACAGTTTTCACTCTTTTGCAAGTCATAAATGACCTCGTCCTGCCACTCTCAACAGTTAGTATAACTGTATAAGTGAAATATTTTTGATTTCTTAGCCTAAACAAATCTGCTGTGGTCTGGTGAAAGAAACTGGCACAATAACTGCGCACAGGGCCCCCTGACCTTCAAGCAAAAATGATGTCGGCAGTAATGAATTCTGAACGGCTGGTCAGTCGGACACCTTGGAAGTGCATTAAAGACAGGGATGTAAATGCTGATAAGTCCTGGCTGTCCACTCGTCATCTGATCGCCTACGTTGCATTTTAAAACCAAGTGTGAACACGGGGGTCGATACCGTGATACAATAATACTGTGTGTAAGGATCATGATGAGATATTTGGTGATATCACCCAGAACTCGGATGCCTCGCCACACCCACTTTTATAGTGGTGATCCATTTTTAAAGCTTTGGGATTGGATCTTTGCAGAACTAATCATTAACCACAGCTAATCTGGATACATTCATGTAGAAAAACAACCTGCTGCACCAGCCAGAAATATAATAATGAATAGAATGCTATGCAAGGAATTCTAAACAACAACAACAAAAATAACACAACAACAACAACAAGGACAAGGACAGGAACAAATGTGGGTTTCCTTCCTGGAGTATCTAAAAAGCTAGAACTAACACACACCTGGGACCAGCACATATATAACATATTATAACAAACATATCACTACTCTGACAGGCTGCGTCTAAAATGCGCATATCTGTAAAACACTGCGCATAAGGATGTATAGCTGTGAAAGCGTGACTCATTAATTTCCCTATATATCCGTTACAGCTATTTATATTCATTTAATCTCAAACACACATGTCCGGGCTTTAAACTTAGACACATGACGTTATTTAAAGATGTCTTTCATGGTCAAAAGAATAAAAAGGCTATCAGAATTGAACATTTGCAGTTAAACCTGCTGCGTATTTTAAAGAGGTACTCACATGAAGGCTGAAAAGGCACATGTACAGTCACTGAAACATGGACGGCGGAGGACAGTACACATTTACACTGACCTACTTTTCCTCATTCGCCTTGAATAACCAGCGCGCCACTAACCTACTTACGGGCCAATCCCGTGCCAGTACAGGGTGATCCTGGTCTTGGCTGACCAATCAGAGAGCGGGCTAAGGACTCGGCAGCCAATGACGTCGTGAGGATCAAGAACGCATCCAAAGTGAGGGGTTCCTCCCCATCGTTAGCGAGTCGTAACATAAATACAAACAGACGCAGTACGAAAGCTTAACAGTGGAAAGTGAAAGCGTTCAGACCACAGAGGACATGTTAATGATGGGGAAGTTTTTCTTTTTAAAGAAACAGGATAAATAAACAGCGCTTAAAATCAACAATTATACAAATGCAGCAGCACAAGTCACTGAGTGGAGACTTCACATTTTTAGATATGGCGTAGGAAAGAACGTATAGAAAGAAGCACCGCCTAATTATTGTTTATTTGTGAATTAAACTGTATAATTATCACTGGGATTACTGTATTTGCTTTCCAGAGCTGACAGGGGAGAGTGAGGTCAGTTGTGACATAATCAGATTTTTCAATCAGTTATGACACTCACTCTGCACATGCTCAGCAGCTCCCCCTGCCGGTCTACAGAAGAACAGCAACTTAAAGCTGCACACTTTTATCAAAAACAACACATTGGTGAAATATTACATCCCACTGATAAGCAGAAGTATGTAAAACAACAACAACAACAACAACAAAAAACGACATCAACCAAAACCCCCCAAAAAAACTACATTTAAATGGCATGGCTGGAAGTGTGGTTTATTTAAAAATCACAGAGGGAATCCTACTTGTGCAGACACAGCAGGCTCCTTCCTCTCAAAACATTCATTCGTTCATTTTCTGAACCGCTTAATCCTAATTAGGGTCGCGGGGAGGCTGGTGCCCATCTCAGCCGACTCTGGGCGAGGGCAGAGTACATCCTGGACAGCTCACCAGGCCATCGCAGGGCAGAAACACACTGATGGCTATGCAGCTATTCTTGATGAAAATAATCAGCAATGGTTCTTTTATGTGCCTCTCACCACAGACAGTGAGAAACATGGCTGGTATTTAGCATTTACCCCAGTTAGCTGCACTGGGGGAACAGCAGTGACAACTCAGTGATAGTGGGGCTTGAACCCCCGACCCTGGGATCAGTAATCCAGCACCCTACCACCAGGCCACCACTGCCCCCTCCTTTTCAAAACATCAAGTCCAATAATTATAAAGTCAGAATTACCCTTCTTATAAGATTATAATGTTAGATGTTAATGAGTGTGGGATAATATTGTTTCAAGTTAGTCATTTCATTACTCAGTTTAGCAAAGAGTAACGTTGTTGGGATTCTAGAAGTACCATATCAAATGACCCTACATCATTATCAACAATTACCCCGAGGTGTGAGTGTGAGTGGTTTCCTCTGGGTACCAGTTTCCTTCTACAGTCCAAAGACATGCACATTAGGCTAACTGGCTGTTCCAAATTGCCCCTAGTGTGTGAATATGAATGGTTGTGTGTGTGCTGTCCCTGCAATGAACTGGCAAATTGTTCAGGGTGTGCCCTGTCTTCATCAGCTGAGATAGGCTGCAGCCTCCCTGCAACCCTATTAGGATTAATGAATTAACAGTTCAGCATATTAATGAATGAATGAATGAATCCTTTGCATTCAGCTTTTTAACACAATTCTATTTGAACTGGACCAGTCGTCGTACAGTATATCTTGTATATTTTTGCCAATAGCTTATATATAAATAGCTAGTTTTCACCGCACTCAAACGATATCTGTGTATGACCCAACACAATCAACAGGTGAATCCATTACCTTCATTTAGGTCATAATGTATCGCCCTTCTGCGATGGCCTGGCGAGCTGTCCAGGGTGTGCCCTGCCCTCGCCCAGAGTCAGCTGAGTTGGGCGCCAGCCTCCCCGCGACCCTAATTAGGAATAAGCGGTTCAGAAAATGAATGAATGAATGAATGTATTGCCCTTTCTTTGCTTGTAAGGTGTAGGTCAGAGGCATGGTTTTTATGCGCCATATAAATGTTAACAACAAAAAGATACCAAAGTATAGAGTTGAATAACTTTATTGTTATATACAAACTTTCAGCCAGTTTCTTGCAATATGAATATTAGCATTTTAAAACAACAGTTATAATAACATTTAATCCAAATAATTTATTGCAACATCTCATAACATGATGCTTGATAGGTGACGGATGACTGGCATGCTTTTGCAGTAAAAGTTACATTTTGATTTGTAAAAGTAATTTTGCTCAGTTGTTTTGAAGTTCTTCAGGATGTAAATAAAATCTGATCACTGTCTAGTTGACTATGTTAACATGATTTATAGCTGACCAAGCTATCAGTATCAGATCCAATTTCACGATGGTTATCAGCAGTGTTAGTTTCAGCAGTAGCAATATTACCTATACAATTATGTGAAATTTGTAATAATATATAAGACAGATTGGGCACCATGGTGGCGTGTTGGTTAGTATGTCCTCCCCGCATCAAGAAGGTCCTGGGTTCGAGGCCCTGCAGTGGTCTGACAAGCTGTTCAAGGTGTACTCCACCTTCGCTCAGAATCAGTTAGGATGCACTCCAGCCTCCATGTGACCCTAATAAAGGATAATGCCCCTAAAATATTGAAATGAAATTGCCCCTGGAGTGAATGTATCTGCATGGTGACCTGTGTTGGATATACGTTTCAAAAAAAATTTTTTTTTTTTTTTTTTTTTAAGTGAACAATGTACAACATTCCACCACATGGGGGCAGCAGAGCAACATGTCAAATAGAAAGATGCCTCACTGTCCCTGAATCCCTGATTATATCCCTGACCTGAATTTTTCGTATACTCAAGCAAATCAAGGAAAAATATACTAGGACTAATTTAAATGTAGCTCAGAAAGCTTTATTTAATTTGTTTTTCTGTATACATCTTTCCCTGTATATTCTAAGCCTTGGGAAGTTTCCTCATCTTTCTCAACTGTTTAATCCTATTAGGGTCATAGGGAGGCTGGAGCCTATCTCAGCCGACTCTGTGCAAAGGAGGCGTACACCCTGAACAGCTCACCAATCCATTGCAGGGTCAACACACATACACACACACAACCATTCACACTCACACCTAAGCGCAATTTGTAGCATCCAGTTAGCCTAATGTGCATGTCTTTGGACTGTGGGTGGAAACTGGTGTACCCAGAGGAAGCCCACACAAGCATGGGGAGAACTTCACACAGAAATGCCCTCGCCAAGCTAGGGACTCGAACCCAGGACCTTCTGTTGTGCTTTGCTGCCCCTTCATGTTATGTTCACAACAAATTATCCGAATAAAGCATGAGTGCAAACTCTTTGAATTTGTTTCTGACATGGATGTTGGTACTGGGGAGGGTGTTTCAGAAAACACTAATCTCCTGTTACGTTCACACACAACAGTCTCTAGTGTTTAAACAAAAAAATTCTGGATTAGTGACAGTTCTGTGGGTGAAAAATGACCAGATTTGGTTTGAGCTGTGAACTGGCAAGATTGTCATGGGCGCCCAAAGCTCACTGATGTGTGTGCAAAGTGTATAGCATATACACTGATTAGCCATGAGATTAGCACCACCTGACTGGTCTGAGGCTAAATAGCCCATCCATAGCAAGCTGTGATGCACGGTGTGTCCAGACATCATTCTATCATTGTCAGCATTAACAGTTTCAGCAGTTTGTGCGACAGTAGCTCTTTTGTGGGATCAGACAAGATGTACCAGACATTGCTTCCCGTGTGCATCGATGAGCTTTGAGCACCCATAACACTCTTACCAGTCCACTGATTTCCTTCCTGGGACCACTTTTAGTAGGTACTTACCACTGCGCACCAGGAACACCACACAAGATCTGCTGTTTTCCAGATGAACATCCCAGAAGAATGATCAGAAGAATGTCTGAATTAGTTGAAGATGTGAAATTAACTTAAAATCCTGTTTGTCTTTTTGAGACTATTGAGTGATTCCCACCAAGCCTGATGTGAATAAATACACAGTATATATAAACACACATGTACAGTACAAGAAACCCCTCCAATGCTAAAAGAAATCCAGTCAAACACAAAAGAACAGAAAAGCCTTTACTGAAGCTGTTGTAGCTTTTTTCCATAATTTACTGAAAAGTAATTGAAAAGGCATTTTAAACAAAGTCTTAAAACTTTTGAATCAAGTAATATTTAGACTACACACACACACACACACACACACACACACACACACACAAATACACACACATACACACACCATTCTACGGAACACAACAATTTACCAAGATGTATGTGTAAAAATAGCACAGTGAGATAAAGAGGTCTGCAGTATCCATGCATTCATGTTGGACATGATTTAATCATTTCAGGGAGGTCTGGAAACTGTTTCTGCATTAAACTACAACTGAGAAAAGGGCAAAGGACCACTCTTTTAGATTAGCACATCCATATTTCCCCAAAACAACCATTATTATCTACATTACTATCTGCCATATAACACAGGCAAAAAGAAAACCACATATATTTCCAAGAAATAGCCATTACTCTGTTCATTAGTTCTTTTAAGAACTGTAGATAATAATGTCCGTTTGGAGTTAACATTCATTTTACAATGACAAAAGAACAGAAAGCATAAAACATTAAGAATGCAGTTTATTTATTCATTCGTCAAGCCGCTTAATCCTACGAGTGTCAAGGGAAGGCTGAAGCTCACCAGACCATTGCAGGCTGACACACACAACCATACACACTCACACTCACACCTAGGGGCAATTTAGAACAATCTATTAGCCTAATGTGCAAGTCTTTTGACTCTGGGAGGAAACGGGTGTGCTGAAAAAATCCACGCAGGTACGAGAAGAACATGCAAACTCCACACAGTAATGTCCTCGCAGAGCATACCAATACTCATACCAATGACCTTGCTGTGAGGCAGAAGTGCTAATGGCTACATCACTGTTCAGATCCAAAGGTCAAAAATGTGTGTACATGTGGAACTTTTTGTGCTCTTTCTGCATTACGGCCCAGTGCAGACACAGTGTCCAGATTCCTATTAAGGCCCATTTATCTCTCTGCACCATTTATCACACAGAAGGTACATGCATGGTTGTATACACTCATGCATCACAGGGAATTAAATTACATAATGACACTTATGGTGCTATCTTTATAATTACCTCAATTGTACTTAAAATATGACAATCAGAATCAGAAGACTTTATTGATCCTGGAGGAAACTGTGGAAGGACAGTTGATTGACTATTCTTCTAGTTCCTTCTTATCTATGATCTCAGTTTTTTTAAGTAAAAGTGAAAAACCTATTTATATGCATATTAAAAAACTGAAAAAACATTTCTCATTTCCGCTTAATAAAAAGCAAACAAACAAACAAATAGGTTTGCGACAAGCTGGTCCATATATTTGTGTAATTATGCATGTATGTATGTATGTATGTATGTATGTATGTATGTACATTCGGTGTGTGTGTGTGTGTGTGTGTGTGTATGTGTGTATGTATGTATGTATCTGTGTATGTATGCATGTGTGTATGTATATGTGTGTGTGTGTGTGTATATGTGGTGTAGACCATCGGGCCCGGGTGTGGCTGACAAGTCCAGTCCTAGAGTCGCACATGGCGGGGCAATAAGGGCACTGGAATGATGCAGTAGCTGGTGTGAAGGAGGAGGCCTTCTGATGTTCTCTGGCGCTGGTGGTTCTGTCTCGCCAGCTGTTCTCACAGGAAGCGAAGGCCTTTTGCATTGCAGCGCGCCAGCTCACTCTGTTCCGGCTGAGGGATTACAGCTCCCGTGCCAGTATAGTACAGTGTTTCAGGTTGTCTTTGACTCAGTCCTTGTACCTCTTCTTTGGGCAACCTGTGTTCCTCTGGCCCTGGGAGAGTACTCTGTAGAGTACTTGGCGCAGTGGTCGGGAGCTGTCCATTTGAATTACATTTCCAGTCCAGCAGAGCTTGACTTTCATGATCATGGTCTCAATGCTGACAAGGTCAGCCCTGTCCAGAACCTCCAGGTTCATCACTTTGTTCTGCCACCTGATTGCCATAAGTGAGCACAGGGCTCTCATGTGGAAACGCTCAGGCTGCTTGAGGTGTTTTCTGTAGAGCATCCAAGTCTCACAGCCAGACAAAAGGCTTATGAGTACAACTGCTTCTTGATCTTAGTTGCTAGCTTGATGTTCTTATGGTTCAACACCCGAGAGCGAAGGCGGCCCAGCAATTTACTTGCTTTACTGATGCGAGCGGCAATTTCCTTGTCGAAAGAACCATCTGATGAGATGATACTTCTGAGGTATTTGAATTAATCAACAACCTTCAGCTGGATGCTCTCTATGTAGCTGGTGGGAGGGGATGGTGTAGTTTCTGGAGCAGGTTGGCACCTGACTTTAGTCTTGATCAGGGAGTCAGAGTAGAGCAGTACATATGGCAAAGTCATCTCCATGGATCCTGTCCTCAATTTTGGCTTTCCCTTTCAAGAAGAGTGTGTAGCCACCCTCTGGCACGCAGAGTAATCCTTTATTGGCAAAGTGTGTTTGTATGTATGTATGTAGGTAGGTATGTATGTATGTATGTATGTATGTATGTATGTGTGTATGTATGTATGTATGTATGTATGTATGTGTGTATGTATGTATGTGTGTATGTATGTATGTATGTATGTATGTGTGTAGGTATGTATGTATGTGTGTATGTATGTATGTATGTATGTATGTGTGTATGTATGTATGTGTTTGGGTATGTATGTATGTGTGTGTGTGTATGTACAGTATGTGCATATGTGTTTGGGTATGTATGTGTGTGTACGTATGTTTGTATATATGTGTGTGTATGTGTGTGTATGTGTGTGTGTGTGTGTGTGTGTTTGTATGTATGAATGTTTCTTTCTTGCTTTCTTAAATTTTTGATATCTGGATTTCTAGATGTCAGAAGATGATATAATAATGAGTGTTACAGCAGCTTATGTCTAGACTTTCACACTTCCTTTTTGCTTGCTTATGGTTGTTTGGTTTTTTTGACCTTACCTTAAAGGTAAGGTGTTTTTAAATGTTTTTAAGAAAAATGTTTTTCAATTTATCCTTTTTCAGCCTGAATCCATTTTTTTTGTGTGTGTTTAAAACTAGATCATTAATTAAAACTCTATTAAATGACAAAATGTATTGGTTTGAAAAAAAGAAATACCACTTAAATATTAAGAAACCAAACATGATTATGTGCTGTATAAAAAAGACTACTTAAATCAATTAGTCCCCTAAGTGTAAATAGCATACCAGAAATATTTAAAATAGATAAGGTTTAAGAGAAAAGCTGTCCTCAAGAACGAACCAGATAACTTCTACATTTCATTCTCAACTTACAGGAGACCTGAACGGTAACTCTGTAGTTACAGGAAGAAGTCAGGTAGGGTGACACAGAGGAGAGTTTTTGTGCCAGAGGAGAGTTCTGTGTGTGCAGCTAAACATAAAGGGTGTGTTTGGCATTGAATGAGTTATAGCAGGATGTTTCACAATATAGTGCTTTAAAAGGTTAAGGGAAACGATTGCTTTGTACGGCTGCTTTTGCCATTACTAATGTGTCTTTGTGGTTCAG
The DNA here is from genome assembly GCA_030014195.1 of Neosilurus mollespiculum. Classification (NCBI taxonomy): domain Eukaryota; kingdom Metazoa; phylum Chordata; class Actinopteri; order Siluriformes; family Plotosidae; genus Neosilurus; species Neosilurus mollespiculum. The sequence goes on from JAQMYF010000017.1 coordinate 7,501,129, forward strand.
CATTTAATGAAAGATTTAAACCTCTTTATGTTTTCAGGAAATATTGTTTGTTGTCTTGTGTTCTGCTAAACATACAGTGAATTACTGACAAATAACTACCGTGTAGTTAATCCTTAAAGTGAGTTGACATTACATTAATATTACATACATACAATTAATATTAATGTTATAAGCATTGTATCTTATATAATAGAATATAAAAACCTTTAACTGCCATTTCAGTTGAGAATACTAATACATATACAACAGTGTCCTTATTCAGAGGTCTAGCTCTTCTATCCTATATTGCATATACTTATAAGTAAAGAATTAAACAAAAAAACAAAAAGCAGGAAGCCCTTCATCTTAATGATTCTCCCAAAATAGAAAATCCCTGACTGTTACAACACATCTGAGTTTCAGACACCTGATACTCCTTCCATAATTGTTACTTAAACATCTCTTTAAAAAAGTTTCAGTGCAACCATGATTAAATATTTTCTTTCTTAAATAACAATATATTTCTAACCAGTTTAATAGTATTTCGAGTCAAAGTGAAAGGGCTGGTAATTATAAAAACAATAATGAGCACATATAATAATGTTGTATGTGCCATGAATTACAGCTAGCTGTAATGAAGAAAAAAAATATGTTATAGACAAGCCTTCTGGCCAGTCTGAATCAAGAATCAACATGACATTAGGTAGTTAGCCAAACAAACAAACAAACAAACAAACAAACAAATAAATAAGCAAAAAAGCAACTAAATTTGGAATAAAAGTTTTTGAGGGTTAGAACATATGTTTTTTAAAAGTTTTATTTTTAAGGATTTAAGTTTTTTTCCCCCACCAATCTTGACTTTCTTAGCCTGCTGCAAGGAACTGGCCTCTAGTCCTTCCAGGCCATCATAAGTGATGCATAGCTAGCAGAACTGCAGCCAGCGGATCACTCTATGTGCTAGGCTAACCAGCTTTTCAGTTAAGTATTTGATAGTAAGAACACATATATTTTTTATATTTGGAAGAATTTGATTACAAAATGCTTTATTTCTCACAATCCAGTGAGTTTGGATTGAATAAAACCCGCCTCTCACAGTGCATATAAGTACTCAGTTCAAAAGCCCACATCTCTGTAAACTCTGTAGACAATGATTTCTGGAAGTGCTCCTGAGCCTATGCAGTGATTTCCAGAA
>JAQMYF010000017.1:7530509-7550850 GCA_030014195.1 Neosilurus mollespiculum
CATCTCTACCTGATCAGTCCATTGTCAGCCAGGGGCTTTGGGTAGCATCAATCACCGTGTTGCTTCTTGTGTCCTCAGACGTCATTTGAAATGATTGTGGCATGTTTTCGGTTAGGTGGGAGAAGCAACTGAGAACCCAGTGGGAACTCCAAACAGACAGTAACCCAAACTGAGGGGCCATGAAGCTGTTTGACAACAATAACATCCAATGTTTGTTTTAATAACTAACAGTTTACTTTCTTTTGGCCATTCTTCTGTAGTTAATTCTGTAGAGAAATAATGCTCCCACGGCTGACTACACTGGACTGGATCCACCATGACCCTGACAAGGACATATCTGTTAATAAAGATGAACTTCTTCAGCTATCTGCTGCTGCTAATTCATGGTTAGGTTTTGTCATCTAGTAGTTATTATAATGCTGTATTTTACTATTTATTGTGCTCCATTTGTTTTAACTTGAATGCAGTGCAATTATGCATTTCACCTGTAATTCATTAATGCACCAGGACCATGTCCTTCAAACACCAACAAACAACCTTTGACACTTCTAATCCGACTTAAGGGTCCAACATTTTCTTTTGGGAGATTTAAGTACTTTTGGGAGTACGCTTTAGCGAGCCACTTTATTTCAACCCTTTGTACATTGACAGCACTTCCCTATTTAGAGCTTAAGCTAGAATGGCCTTTGGGCCTAATAAAGGTCATCTTACTGAACCACTGATCAAATCAGAATGGCCAGTGTCCCTGGAGGAAACTTAAAGAAAGAGCATCACTTAAGGCTTCACGCTTCTCTGACTGCAGGTTTCTTCTATGCCCTATTTCCTAGTGGACGACAATGCTAATACTTCCTCGTCTTCGGCAAATGCACTATTGGGCATCAACATTTATTCACTAAATGTTCAGGAGGCACAAATTTGATGTAACGATTTAATCCAACATACAGTTATCCACCAAACTGTGCACATGAAACTTTATAACTAATTTGGTAAATAATATGTTTGAAAAGATAAATCACTCTATTTGAATTCTTGTTGATAAACAGCTCCAACAAGTTCAACAAGAACAACCTTAACATGCAGAAAAAACAATGATCTGGAAATAAAATCACATCCATCCATCCATCCATCCATCCACCTATTTTCCTTCAGATATACTTGGTTGGGTCGTGGACACACTAGGTCTAGGAGGTAAACCCAGGCATGCCTCTCTCCAGCTCCTTCTTGAGGATCTCGAGGCATTCGCAGGCCAGACGAGATATACTGTATTATCCCACCAGGGAGTTCCCCCCGGATGTCTGAGCTTCTCACCCTGTCTATAAGGCTAGAGATGAGAGCTCAGCTCCTCAAAATCTGAGACCATGCTTCTCAACCAGAAAAATGTGGATTGCTTCCTCATGAGTCAGGAATGAGTCTTTGCCTCAAGTGGAGGAGTTCTAGTATCTTGGGATCTTGTTCATGACTGATGGTAGAGTGGAGTGGGAGATGGACAGGTGAATCAGTGTTGTGTCAGCAGTAATGTGGGTGCTGCATCAGTTCGTTATGGTGAAAAGGGAGCACGCCAAGTAAATCAAGTAAAAATAATTATAATACAAGCTTTCATATAATGTTTCACAATGTTTTTCATTTACAGTTATAGCATTTGGCAGATGCCCTTATCCAGAGTGACTTTTTTGTATTTATTTATTTTAACTTTTTAAAAATGTAATTTTATTTATACTGTACATCAGAGCTGTTGAGAATTAAGGGCCTTGCTCAAGGGCCAAACAGTGGTAGCTTGGAGGTACTGAGGCTTGAACCACCTAACTTCTGAACTGTAAGTATTTTCCGTTTTAAATACAGGTCACTGTAATTCAGGAGTTCATTGTGAGTGCGATGGAGTTCAGGTGTTCACTGTGAGTGCAACATTGAAATCACTCTGAATGTCAAAAGCACCCACACACCCCTCTGGTGCTATTGTTCACAAATACTACCTCTTAACAAGAAAATGTGAGATTATCTTAAACTAAATGACAAACAAAATGAGAACCTTCTACAAACATATTTTGCTCTTTTTTATTAGTGTAGTCAGAGTCTGTAGTTGTAGTTTGTATTTAAAACAATGAACGCTTATTGAAAGGTACAAAAGTCTTCTAGTTGAGTCTAGAGCTGAGTGTCTGGGCATCCCAGAGGGCACACAGAACAATCCTGTGAGCATGAGGTTTACTCTTTCATGAGGACACCAGTGAGCAGACAAATATGAAGCTTACAGGACAAACGGATGTCCCTTGTCTTGTGCATTTATACTGTTCATTCCTTCTGAAGTGTGGATATAGGACAGTATATAAAGATATAAACATATATTTTAAAGCCAATAAACAATAGTTCCTAGAAGTCAAGATTAAATTTGACAGTTAACAAACTCTGGTTAACTGAGAAATAAAACACAGCATAATGTGTTTTAATAGGAAAATATTTAACCAAGGAGTGGGTTGATGTGGTTGAATCAATGTGAAGGGTCGTTAGCACCCTGGAGCTGATTATTTTACTATATTAAGCACACCTGGCCTATTTTCTCAGCATCATGTCTGGATTTGCTGTGAGGTGGAAGTACCAACCACTATCCCAAAATATTGAATATATTTACATTTACAGCCTTATCCAGAGCAACTTATATTTTTGGATTAAATTTATACAACTGCACAAATGACAGTTAAGGGACTTGCTCAAGGGCCAAACAGTAGCAGAATGGTGGGACTGGGGTTTAAACCCTGACCTTTGGATTAGTATCCCAGAGTCTTTGTCACTGAGCCACCACTGCCCTATAAATACATGAATATATATGTGTATATATATGCTACCATTCAAAAGTCAGTTTCTTACTTAGAAATTTGTTTAGAAAAATGTTTTTGAGAGAAAAGCCCTCTTTAAAAAAAATAAAGAAAATTGATCAGAAAGAGTCTAGACACCGTTAATGTTATAAATGATTATTATATGTGGAAATGGCTGATTTTTTATGGAATACCTTCATTGATGTACAGAGGCCCATTTTCATCAACTATCATACTTGTGTTCAAATGGCACATTGTATTAGCTAATCCAGGTTTGTTGTGTTAAAAGCCTTTTAAAACCTTTTAGAAACTGCTAATGTGATTTCTGGTTCCTTTAGTACTTTCTGGTTCCTTTAATACTTTCTTGTATTTTCAAAATTAAAACTACTAATATAATAAGCATACATTCAACCATGCCTTCTGGTAGGCGGATTTCAGAGCTTATCATGTATGCATTTTTATTTGGAATTACTTTTGTACTCATTTAAATGGAGTTCCAATTTTTTTGGTCCCTTAGTGATTTTCGCTAATCTGCAGGAATTTCTATTCAAGAGATTAGCCAATTAGCCACTTCAGTGAGGTTACTGAATTAAATACCTAGACTGATACAACCTATCTAGTTCTGTATAAAGATTTCTTAGTGAAAGGTAAGTAAACAAACAAGCAAATAAATAAATAATCAAAAATTATTATAGTCAATTTATTATAGTAAATTTTAGGCAAATTATTACAATATTTCATATTTTATTGTAAAATATTGTAAAATGCTCAGGGTTGTTGACTTAAATGCTAACAAACAACAAAACTGTTCCAAAAAAAACCCTCTTTGTGGTCTGAGCAAAACACTACAAGTTCTAATTAACCGTGTGTACACCTGAGAGGAGATTATCTGGGATCAGGTTGTGCTTTGGCATGATTCTGCTCGTTGCAGATTAGTTTTGATTCATCAATGTGATATGGTTCTCCCTGGCATGAGGTCAGACACATACACAATAACTGGGCTGATTTACAGTCTGTGTGGAGACAGAGTAAGACAACAGAGATTTTTGGCTCTATTACGATGGTTGTAGGCTAGATTCTCTTTTTTGAAATCGAGATTCCAAACAAGCCTTACAAATAACCCTGGACCATAGAGTCCATTTCAAGGCTAAACAGAATTTCTTTTTGTGCTGGAGATGTGAGTCACAAGATCCAGACAATGATGTGTGTGTGTGTGTGTGTGTGTGTGTGTGTGTGTATGTATGTTTTGCTCTACTAGACAAAGGTAGAAGGGTATTCAGCTTATTCTATTCAGTGACTGTATCAAAGTAATGGCAGTGGGGAAGAGGTTTATCTGCTGGAACATTTCTATTGATGTGACGAGTAGGAAGTCAAAATAATAAACTCTAACAGTGAATTCTGCCTCAGGAATCCTACTTCCCTGCTAACAATTTATCGTTTAATAACGTTGCACAGTTATTTTTAGACTCCTAAAAACATTGTTGAGCTCCAGGTAACATTTTTCAATAAACATCTCAAATGTCAGAAGATGTTACTGTAACATTAATTTGCAAGTACTGCATGCATGTGTACTGGGGTTTCTTTTTCAGTACCTTTGTGATTCACTGAAAAGGAAAACCCTGTACAGATGAGCACAGTCCTTATCCCACACTAGATAGCTCTGTACTGGGGGCCTGGATGTGTGCGGCATGTTGGCAGGGACAAAACAACGCTGTGCATAAAAGTCATGTACATGTTCTCAATAAACATTATGGTTTAACATCAGATATCTTTTAGTGCAACCTACCTAGCTATGACCTTTAATCAAAGTTGCAATGATGTTGCACAATGTTGTGTGTTTCCACACAATCCATCCAGTATGTCTGCTGCTTTCCCTTGGTTTACACTGGGCCATGACATCCATGATCTCCGCGATTCAAAAAAGTGTGGAGCACCACAATTTAGGATTTAGGGTTGTGAAGGATGCTGCAGCCAATCCCAGCTGACTTCTTTTGGACTTCAGGAGGACACCACAATACCATTTACATTTACAGCATTTGGCAGACGCTCTTATCCAGAGCGACTTACAATTTAATATTTAAAAAAAAATAATAATAATAATTTTTAAAAAACATTTCAATACCCAGAGGAAATTCATGCAAGCACAGGGAGAAGTGAGGTGACAGTGCAAACCACTCAGCCTCCTCACAACCCTAGTAAAATTAAGCGGTTCCAAGCAGAACTAAGCAGCAAATAGTCTTTTGAATTTTGCACCGAGTTGCTTTTACATCTTGATGATGCTACAGCTACTACATGACCTGGATCCAAGGAAGCAAAATTGGCATAGGGTAGATAGTGCTTACGTGTTTACGCTGCCCTGAAAAAAAATGCAATTGGCTACTTCATGTGTCTCAGAGGAATGATAATACAGAGCTGACTGATGGCAATTGAGGAAGATGAAATAAGGGGCATGTAAAAAAATTGCTTGACTCATTCATCATAAAATTTGCATCATCACACATAAATATATACAGTAGCTTCATCTTTTAATTGTTAATCTATGAGCCACTTTGAGATCTTGAACTAAAAAATGTTCTCTAACAGTTTTGTATTATTATTATTATTATTATTATTATTATTATTATTATGGAAGGTTACAACAGTAAAGCTGAGTGGTTTGCTTAAATGCACTTGACTAAATCAGCTGTACTTTAAAAACAACTCCTTCTTTCTTTTCCTCCCTGGTCACTTCTCTGCCAACATTTTAAAAGCATACCCCCAGGGATAAGAACAATGTGTGAGAGCTGATGCTATCTGTGTAGCTGAGGTCTGCAGCAGCAGGAGAATGATCGCATTGTACACTGTACAGTGGAGCTGGAGAACAGTAAACAGGCACCTGAGAGAAACCAGAGAGATCTGCCAGATCTCACCACTCCCACCAGACTGGACCTTTATTTCTCAAGTAATGACAGAAAAAAACAAGTTTATAAAAGCTTTTTCAGGTTGAGAGAGCTTTGGAGGATATTTATGGATACTTACTTGCAGACTTTTCTGGAATGGTTACTATATGAAAAATGAACATATTTAAGATGCATATTTGCCCCAATCTAAACTGAAAGAAAAGGAAATGCTATGCTGATTACACACTAGCCGAGACGTGCACACAGAGAGGCAGCATTGTGGTCTGTTCCCTAGAGGACATGCCCAAATAGATGCTGACATTTCTCCAAGAGAAAAAAAAGCCATGTAAAGAAGTAAGACGAGGCCAATGAATGCACTACTTGACTCTGTTAAAGTATGGTCAATGAAGGATTAGGTGTAGATTGTACACACATATCTCTTATTACACACTGTCAGACTTTAAAAACCATGTAAAGCAAATTGGGAGATTTATCTCTAAACACATTATACATGTGGGAGAATAGTTACTGAACATGAGAGAAAATACTGTGACCTATGCAGTACTGAATCGATGTGGTCCGAGCAAAAAGGAGGCTAAGTCACATTTTTTGTACCAAGTAACAGCAAAAACAAGGGCTTCCTTCAACCAATTGAAATGCCTAATTCTCACCTGACTCTAATATGAAATGACCATTGCAAAGTTCGGCAAAAATAAGTTTATATCCGGCCGAGAAATTTTATTAATCTGTTACACTTGATATGTGAGTGATTTAGCCTTTGTTTTGTTCCCACCATTTATTTATGGAATTAAACCTTTAAAGTGTTTTTGATCATTTCTGGGTGCAGAATTTTTAGGCGGGTTATAAATCTGGGCTTAGTGATGTGCTTGAGCCATACTCAACATTACCCGATATATTTTTAATAATTCATATTTGGCTGAGTGATTAATAGTATACTTAATTACATTCATAACTTTTTGTCATGTAACAAATTCAGTGGTTAAGGCTCTGACTTACTGATCCAAGGATCGAGGGTTCAGTACCACCAGTACCACCAAGCTGCCACTGTTGGGCCCTTGAGCAAGGCTCTTAACTCACAGTTGCTCAGTTCTACAAAAAAATAATGCATGTAAGTTGCTCTGTAAACAGGTGTCTGCCAAATGCCATAAATGTAAATGAGTATTACTGGTTTACATGGATTTAAATAGTTGACAGTTGTTTGTTCATTCATTAATTTGCTGCATTCATCACAGAGCCAACACACACAACACTCACACTCACACCTAGGGGCAATTTGGAACAGCCAATTAGCTTAATGTGCATGTTTTTGGACAGTGGACGAAACCGGACTACCAATAGGGAAACAAACGTAAGCACAGGGAGCTCATGCAAACTCCACACTTAAACACCTGAGCCCGAGACTCGAACCCAGAACTTTCTTGCTGTGAGGCGGAAGTGCTAGACACTACACCACTATGCCACCCAGCAGTTAAACCATCACAAATTGACCCAGATCCATTGTGGAATGGCTGATTGCCTCATGTTACAGGGTGCCCTCATGTCTGTCTTCCTTCTGGTTCTCTCTTTTTAGTTATACTGTCATAGTTAGTCCTGCCGGAGTCCCTGCTTGCACAACCATTACACTGTTGTGAGCATACCTAACACCCCCCCCCCCCCCCCCCATACACACACATAGTTTTTGCTGAGGTACACATGCTACTTTTTTTGCTGAGGTACACACCAGTGATACTTATCGTTCTGCTTTCGGAATCCTGTGATCCGTCCTCATGTGCTACTACTGGTTGGAGTAGAAACCCCTTGCTTCTGCTGATGATGATCCGTACACTCAGAAATATACACTCAGAAACTGTGAAGATGACTTTCCACTGCTGGTAATATAAACTCTTTTACTAAAATGATTAAGGACTACAATAATCATTACAGTTGTAAGATAACCAACTAGACTTCATTTTAAACTATAGTGAAGTTTCAGCTACATGGTTTGTACTTTTATCTGGTTTCACCCAAATGAGGATGGGTTTGCCTTTTGAGTCTGGGTCCTCTCAAGGTTTTTCCCTTCGTGTTGTCTGAGGGAGTATTTCCTTGCCACCATCACCGCAGCCTTGCTGATCGGGGGTGTGTAGGGTTTATAGAGAAATATTTAAATTCTTTATCAAATTTATTTTTACTATGTAAAGCTGCTTTGCCTCAATCGCGGTTGTAAAAGCGTTAAACAAATAAAACTGAATTAAATTGAATTTTGCTTTTGTCAAAGTTAATTGTAAGATGGCCACTTTTCCTGTTTCCAACACATCAACTTCATGAACAAATGCATCCTCCTCCCTGGCAGATGCCACTGCAACAAGCTAATTAATGTTATTTATGTTGCCTGTCAGTATGTTAAATTTATGTTATGTTATGTTAATATATGTTAAGTTGGTGGATGTCTAGATGAAGACTTTTAGTCATTACCAGATTTCCTGAAATCCTTTTAGCAAACTTTCAAAGAAAAACATGGGTAGACAATATGTAGTCTACTTAAAAAACATTATCTCTTCAACCTGACTAATTTCATAATGTAGATATTATGTAATAATGGTCTCAAAATGGTTCCTTCTCAAGTTTTTGTAAATCTTAAAAAAATATATTTTTTTTTTAGAAATTAAGAAAAACAAATTAACAAAATAACTGTTTCCACTTTAATGTTCAGCATTTATTTAAATACTATGTTCATTCATTCATTTTCTAAGCCGCGTAATGCTAATTAGGGTTGCGGGAGGCTGGTGCCCATCTCAGCCTACTCTCGGCGAGGGCGGGGTACCCACTGAACAGCTCACCAGGTCATCACAGGACCAACACACACAACAATTCACACTCACACCTAGGGGTGATTTGGAGCAGCCAGTTAGCCTACTGTAAAGTAAATTGTTTAAATGTTTAAAGTGTTTTTATTTTGACCCCTTTGCCAGTGTGACTGACAAATGATAAAATGTTCTGAAATTGAAATGTTTATATATTTTACGTTCTTGTCTAGCTTTTCTTCGAAGATCATGTTGCTCACGGAGCCAATAACTGGTCAGTCTGTTGAAGAGGGCTCATCATCAATCACTTGATACTTAATTTATTAAAAAATAATTCCTCCCATTCTTTACTCTCCCAGAATATCACCTTACTTTTTGGAAGATAATACTGATACTCAGTGATACACAACAAAAAAGTACAAACAACTTTTATCTCTTGCATCAGGCCATTGAATGATAAAGTATAATGTAGAGTTGGCCAGGATTGTAATCCTTATATGTTTGGGTTTTTCTTGTGTAAGTAATTGAATATGAATACATTCTCAGAAAATACACACATACAAATACTACTCCACCTTTACAAATACTAAATCCAACTTTACCAGTCTTTAGATACACTGCCTGATTAGGGCATAAATCCATCCTAGCTGTGGCCTACTCCATTGCATCTGTGTGCTCCTCACTGAGCATGCTGGGACCAAGGACCCAGAAGTAACGACTTGTGCCACAAGACAAAGCACACTATAAATGGGAAAGTCAGTACGAGAACCAAAAGGCACATGTGACATATAGGTACAGAGAAATATATAATAATTAGTGTTTAAAATTTATAGCCCAATCTATACAGTTCTGTTAATCTACCTTTCAGCAATACTTAATGTTAAATACATGATGAGCAAAAATATTCGTCTGTCCCACCTTCAAATACAGACAAGTTTGCTCTCTTGGGTCCGAGCCACAGGTGGCACTACCATTGTGGGAATTCAAGAACCAGCCAAATTTGTTAGCAAATATCAGCATATTTACTAATATGAATGAACACACATGTGATGAACACAGATATTTTATATCTACTGGCACTACATTACACCATTCATATGTGTTCAGCTATGAGTAATGTACTATGTTTTTAAACGTAATGCATGACCAATTTGCTTTATTTTAATAATGGTTTAATCATTCTTTTTGGAAATCCCATCCTTCACAACTTCGGTTTTCATATTACAAGAAGTTTGTAAGCAAAGCTTTCTTGGGAGAAGCAGGAGACGTTTGTTTGTCTGAATGAAAGGATTCTTTGTGGCTTGTGTTTTTTTTTTAAATCAGGCTTTTGCTGGGCATCCTTATACACAGCTGAGAGTCCTGCTGCCAAACACCAAGTAAAAGCTGGAACAATGAGTCGAGCTCTGGGTCTCTGCTCTTTACTCCAAGAGCCCTTCAGAGGATACAAGCAACTGTGTCTGTCCTAACCTCAGAAACCTGATCCTCAATTGATTCCCTGGCCCTCAAAACTGCTGAAAGATTTGACCAATATTAAAAGCATACAACATTTCATCAAAGAAGTTATACACTCTATACTTCTTTATCATTGAATTTCTTATAACCATTTAAATTGTATAATAATGCAACAGGGTGGCACGGTGGCACATCCACCTTACCACAAGAGAGTCCTGAGTTCTGAATCCCTGCATGTTCTCCCCGTACTTGTGTTGGGTTTCTCCGGGTACTCTGGTTTCCTCTCATAGTACAAAGACATGCACATTAGGCTAACTGGCTGTTCCAATTTGCCCCCAGATGTGAGTGGGAATAGTTGTGTGTGTTGGCCCAGCAATGGCCTGATAAGCGGTTCGGGGGGTACCTCACCTGTGCCCAGGGTCAGCTGGGATAGGCCCAGCCTCCCCATGACTCTAAATGGATAAAGTAGTTCAGCAAATGAATGAACTGGACAAGAGTTCTGAAGTTCAGAGGGAATGGATTCTTACTATCTGTGGTTTTTAACATTTTTTAATAAAATAAAATATACATAAAATATTATGTGTAGTTTTTGATGTGGGATAAATTTCTTTGGGTTTCAGGTAGAAGTCTCCAGTGTGATGACTTTGTAACAACTAAAGATGAAGCGCTAAAGTAAGATTTGAGATACAGGGGATGGGTTTCAGGATGTAAAATTGCTGTGGTATAAATGAATAAAGCCCTGCTGTGGTTTACTTCTTACTTACTAATTTACTAAGAAATATTTTGATTACAAATTTATAATTTAAGTGTTTCCCTTACCAAGTTACCTATATCTATTTTCAACAAAAGAAAACACAAATGGAACTTTTTGATCCAGAGATTTTTTGTATCGTCTGCATTTTTTAAAAAGAATTTTCTTTCTTGTTTACACATAACATCAATGTCATCTATACTTAGAGAGAGAATGTTTTTTTTTTAGACAACTGAATCCACTCCTCCGAAGGTCAGTGGTTCAAGCCCAACTGTCACCGGGTTGTCACTGCGGTCCCCCCAGTGCAGCTAACTGGGTTATCAAAGGCCAGCCATGTCTCACACTGTCTGTGGTGAGAGGCATGTAAAAGAACCATTGCTGATTTTTGTAAAGAGCTGCAGTCAGCGTATTTCTGCCCTGCAATGGCCTGGCAAGCCATGCGGAGTGTACTCTGCCCTTGCTCAGAGTCGGCTGAGACGGGCGCCAGCCTCACCGCGACCCTAATTAGGATTAAGTGAATTGAATCCATCTAAACATTAGAGATAGTACTTTTTACATTCAAGATGGTCATGAGAACAAGGAGAAAAGATGCTTGCATATAAAAGTCACTGTTTTGTTTTAGTTTGTTTTTTCTTTGTACTTGGTACTTTCTTATATATTACAGTGTCATCAGTGTCTGGTGATGGCATTGGTCATCTTCATTTCTTCACTTCATGTTCGTTTACTTCACGTTAGGTTCTCTCAGGGTTTTCACCTTGGATCTATTTGCATACAATTTTGGGCACACAAAAAAGCTGTGCCCTAATTCACCACAAAGTGTGCAAGAAGCCATAACAGTCTTTGGATTTGTGGCAAAACTGGCCCCACTGCAAACATTTAACCAAGTCACGCTCTCTTGCATGGTGATCTTGTAACTGACAAACATAACATAACATCTGGATACCTGAGCTTTATAGATAATTTGACTATTGTATGGGCCAAGTGAGATATTGTTAGGGATTGTAGTATAGTGGTTATCTGCATTTTTCTTTAATTTGTCTTGATATTTCCTAACATACCATAAACCAGGATGATCTACAGGTTTCTCAACTGGTTTTTTAGATGTCACAGTAACATGTCAGGTAAAGTTCCATGTCTTCATCCATTATTCGTCCAGTCCAAAATTTTACAACAGTCATATTTATTTTTGTGGTAACTGGGGAGAAAACCTTAAAATCTTACCATTTTTCTCTATGAGTGTTGAACAGATAAAAAAAAAAAAGCCCTTAAGAACATTCTTAGTGTTAAAGCAAAAATCAAACTCTCTCCACATAGGCATGAATATCCTAAAGATGAATCCAGTTCCAATATTAAATTATTTACCAACGTTGTATCTGGTTAGGGGTTCATTACTGACAACATTTTTAAATTTTTCCAGTACATAGCGTTAGCTTTGGGAAAAAAATGCACAGCAATGGTTTATTTAAGAAAAGCACAAGAAGGCCCAAGGGGAAAAGTGGGAAATTGTCAGAGGAAAGTCGTAAAAAAAGCAGCATATAAAGAACTGTGCCGCAAACACTGCAAGGTGCTACAGCCTAGATTAAACCATTAATCCAGGGATAAAGCTTCTCCCTGAATCTAAATCACTAAATCAGCCAGTGATGCCACCTTTAGTCTTAGTGTTGCTGCGCTCTCCATGTGAAACCACTCAATAAATATAACATTATCACCACCTGACTGCTCGATGTCTAGACAGCCCTGTACGCAGCAAGCTGCAATGCATTGTGTTCTGACTCCTATCTATCATAGCCAGCATTAATATTTTCAGCAGTTTGTGCTACAGTAGCTCTTTTGTGGGATCAGACCAAATATATTAGCTTTCACTCCCTACTCATCAGTGAGCCTTGAGGACCCATGACACTCCTGTCAGTTAACTGATTGTCTTTCCTTGGACCACCTTTGGTAGGTGCTTACCACTTGATAACCAGGAACACCTCACAAGACTGTTTTGCAGATGAATAGACCCAGTCATTTAACCATCACAATGTGGCCCTTGTCAAAGTCACTCCTTACACGTGATGCAGATTCTCCAGATCCTTACACCATCCTTACACCTTCTCATTTTTCCTGCTTCCAACACACAAACTTCCAAAACTAATTGTTCACTTTCTGCCTAATACATCCAACTCCATAGCAGGTACCACTCTAACAAGATAATCAATATTATTCACTTTACCTGTCAGGCGCCATGATGTTTTTTCAAATGTTATGGCTGATTGGTGTACATCAGTATCATTGTAAAAAAAAATAATAATGAATTCATTCATTTTCTGAACCGCTTAATCCTAATTAGAGTCGCGGAGAGGCTGGCGCCCATCTCAGCCGACTCTGGGCGAGGGCAGAGTACACCCTGGACAGCTCGCCAGGCCACCGCAGGGCAGAAACACGCTGACGGCTATGCAGTCTACTCTTGACGAAAATCAGCATTTGATAACCCAGTTAGCTGCACTGACCATTGATAGTGGGGCTTGAACCACCGACCTTGGGATCAGTAATCCAGCAGCTTACCACCAGGCTACCAATGCCCTAAATAAATTATATTTATAAATAAATTATTAAAAAAAAAAAAATGTAAGCAGGCATCTAAGTATATGGATTTCAAGACATCTACAAGCACAAACCAAAGAAAAAAATCTTGAAATGTTTTGAAGCAGTGTCCAAGCACTAATAAAACGTCTCCAAAAATCTTTTCATTTTTAGGAGCACAGTGGAAAACATACAGCCATTTTTTCTTTCTAAAATGTAACTTTGACTTTAAAAGCCTCTCACAGATCTTTTTCCTAATCACAGAAGGGCTTTGCATCCACCCAAATTCATGCTTTTGCAATTTGCTTAGTTAAACTGCAGATGTAAGTGCACCCCTCTCCAGGAGCAGCTGCCACAGAATTAAATAGCATCGGCAGAGAGCATTAAGTCTGAGAGCTTTTCAAAGTAGGAGGAATGTTAACCTTGTTAGATGCCCATCTATGACTCTGAGGAAGTGGAGGCGTGTCTAATGGGTCCTGAGACTTGATTATCTTTGTGTGCAGTTTGGTCGGGTGTAAATAACTAGACAGGATCAATTTATCTTTACTCCGAAATGCTTTCAGGTTCAGAGTTGGAAATGTGCATATTGACAGACAGGAAAAGAACATTTTACATTACCTCAACTGTCGTCTGTTTAATCCGTTTTCTAATAATATACTGATGACTGAGAGTGTGTGAGTTCAGCTGTGATGAGGTTGCAGCTGGGTACTGTGTGTGCGTGTGTGCGTGTGTGTGTGTGTGTGTGTATAGGTGTTGTCTGTATTGTAGCTGGGCACAGCTGGCTCTTCCTCTTTTATTCCAGTCAATTTTTTCTCATTCAACCAAACACTGACTTCACACACATTTATATAATGTAGAGCCTAAGAACATCAATATGTTTCTGTAATCATACCCTAATTGAGGCACAATGCAAATGTCTATCTCTTCGGTAAAATCCCCTCTGAAGCTTTTGAGTCGTGGACCTGGGTTTCATAAAGGAGCAATTCAACCACACTTTCTTTAAGCACAGAGAAAAGATTTATGGCTGTATATAGATTTATGGCTGTTTAAGCCCAAAACCAGACAAAAAAATATGCACTGGAGCATAAATATTATCATTCATTCATTCATTCATTTTCTAAACCGCTTAATCCTAATTAGGGTCCCGGGGAGGCTGGTGCCCATCTCAGCTGACTTTGAGCGAGGGCAGGGTACACCCTGAACTGCTTGCTAGGCCATCACAGCACCAACACACACAACCGTTCACACACACTCACACCTAGGGGTGATTCGGAACAGCCAATTAGCCTACTGTGCATGTTTTTGGACTGTGGGAGGAAACAGGAGAACCCGGAAGAAAGCCACACAAGCACAGGGAGAACATACAATCTCCACAAAGAAAAGCCGAGCCAGGCCTTCTTGCTGTGAAGCAGACATGATAACCACTGTGCCACTGTACTACCCATTAAGATAAAGATAGAAATAAAGAGATATTGTCACATGTTGCATGAACAATAAAAATCAGCTTAGCAGCTCTCTGTTTAGCAGCAATTATAAAAAAGTACACAAAAGACAACTAAGGTAACTACACTAAGCTATATTTGTGCATATACCTACATACACATATATACACATACCTATATGTACACATGTAGACACATATTCAAACATATATCCTGTTTATGCAAACACATATACATCTATCCACATATGTACCCATGTACAGACTTATACATTTATCCACATTTACAGACATATACACAAGGGTGCATGATATGTCAAAGGTGCATGGTATGTATACACAGGGTGAGAGGTAGAGCTTTTTTAATCGCAAGGTGCATGACGCTAAAATGTTATATGATGTTCGAGACCTGCGCTAAACATGAGTATTGCACTTAAGTATAAGTATTGCACTTAAAGAATAATATTGCACTGTCCAGGAAGATGGTCTGAATGATGGTTATTCATCCAGTGTATGTGACGGTGGTAGTGGTGGGGTTGCACATTTAACAGCTTGTGGGTAAAAACTGTTCTTAAGTCTGTTAGTTTTTGTTTTTAGTGTCCTGTATTGTTTTCCAGAGGGGAGAGGGGAGAAAAGGGGGTGTCCAGGGTGTGTGGGGGTCCCTGATAATTCCACTGGCTCTCCTCCGAAGTCTGCCAGTGTAAATGTTATTGAGGGTGGGGTAGTGTAGTTCCAATTACCCGCTCTGCCATCCTCACCACCCGTTGCAGGGCCTTCCTGTCCTCTGCAGTTCAGCTGTTGAACCACACTGTACAGCAGTAGGTTAGGAAGCTCTTGATGGCAGAGTGGTAAAAGTTTGTCAGTAGGGGTCGAGGTAGGTGGGCTTCTTGGAGCTTTCTGAGTAAGTACATCCGTTGTTGTGTTTTCCCCACCTGGTGAGAGATGTTTGTGGTTCAGGTGATGTCAGCAGGGATGTGGGCTCCAAGAAACTTGAAGCACTCCACCCTCTCTACTTTCTTTCCATTAATATAGAGGGCAGAGTGCTCAGTTCATTTAGATCTCCTGAAGTCCATTATCATCTCCTTTGTCTTAAAATCAATATGACCAAATCACTTATCTCCTACAGGGTGGCACAGTGGTGTAGTGGTTAGCATTTTGACCTCAAAGCAAGAAGGTCCTGGGTTCCAGCCTCATGCCCAGCGAGGGCGTTTCTGTGTGGAGTTTGCATATTCTCCCTGTCCTTACGTGGGTTTCCTCCAGATGCTCTGGTTTCCTCCCACGGACCAAAGACATGCACATTAAGCTAATTGGGTAATTCTGGATTGCTCCTAGGTATGAATGTGAGTGTGAATGGTAGTGTGTGTGTGTGTGTGTGTGTGTGTGTGTGTGTGTGTGTGTGTGTGTGTGTGTGTTTGCCTTGCAATATACCTGGAAGCTGTTCAGGGTGTACCCTTCCTTTGCCCAGAGTCAGCTGGGATGGGCTCCAGCCTACCCCTAAACACAATAAAGGATAAAGCAGTTAGGAAAATAAAATGAATATATTCCTTTTGGTTTTTCTATTGTTATGTGACAAAATATGATCAATTGTGATAGAATGGAAATAGAAAGCAATGCTCAGGATTTTGCTGCTTTCCATTCATGTAAAGAATAAAAAAAATTGGGGTGTGATGTTCTAGGAGGATAATCAGTGACAGTCTGCCAAAATATATGGAGTTCCTGCTACCACCCTGAAGTTAATAATTTTCCATAAATGTGTATATATACTAGTATATATAGTTTGTCTTATAACCACATACAGCAGTTGTTTTATCACCAGCCTTTCATATTTCCCTCTTTGAAGAAGTTAATCTTGACAGAAATTGACAAAAATTCTAAATAAATTATCATTCATTCATTCATTTTGTAAGCTGCTTAATCCTAATCAGGGTCGCGAAAAGTCTGGCATCCATCTCAGCCGACTCTGGGGGTACATCCTGGACACCTCGCCAGGCTATCACGGGGCCTAAATAAATTATTCTTTATAGAAATCTCACCTTATCAGTAATTAAATACCTAATCGTTTTAACCATGAAACACTTTTTAATTCAATTTAAAACATTGATCATACAAGTTTATGAGTAAATTGTAAGTATTGGAAAATAATTAATTATTTCACTTGTTCTAATACAAAGCTTACAGCCAAAACTACGGTCAGTGATGCTGTTATAGAAAAGAACACTCATCAACACCTTCTTACCAAACAGAATCAAGCACTGAAACTATACTGTAGTATAAGGGAAATATCCTGCATGAAAACCATCATTAGTAAGTTAAGAACCCTTATTAGATGGATCATTGAATACTCAATTCTGACAGCGTGTGATTTTCTTATTATAGACCGTTGCTATGTATAAAATGTCACTGCTATGGAGTGTGTTGTCAGGAGAAGAAATAAAGTCATTTTAATATAATTTAATTTTAATTATAATTTAATATAATTTAATATAATTTTTAAAATTCTCTGTCAGAGTTTATTTCACCATAATAACCAACCCACTACACATTAGCCCTCGTGAAACTATCCAAAGTGCAACCTACTGTACTTATTACTGCAATTTAAATCACAACACTTTATTTGGTATACACTGGGAAATATATATTGATATGGTGGCAAATCTTTCAGTATATCTGTTGCATGCTAGCTGCTATTAAGAAGCAAAAGACAGTCAGATGAATCTAAGTTTGAGGTTTTGGATGTCAATGAAGAACACTTAAGGTGCAGAACAAATGAAAAGATGCTTGATGCCATCTGTCAGGTATGGTGGGGGAAATATGATAGTCTGGGGGTGCTTTGGTGGTGGGAAAGTGGGAGATTTGTACAGGGTAAAAGTGATCTTGAACAAGGACGTCTACTTCATTTTGAATCCCCATACCCTGTGGAGGGCACTTAATTGGACCTGGTTTCCTCCTACAACAGGACAGTGACCAAAAACCCAGCTCCCAAATGTGCAAGAACTATTTATAGAAGAAACAGTCAGCTGGTCTTCTGTCAGTAATGGAGTGGCCTGCACAGTCACTGGATTTTAACCCTATTGAACTGTTTTGGGAGCAGCTTGACCGTATGGTATGGAAGAAGTGCCTATTAAGCCAGTCCAGTTTGTGCATGCAGGGTGCTTAACTTGACAAATTGAGAGCTAGAATGCCAAAGATTTGCAGGGCAGGGAGACTTTTTTTTAATGAAAGCAAAGTTTGAAAGAGAAAAATGTTTAAAAATATATTGTTTGTAACCTTGGCAATGTCTTGACTATATTTCATATTTATTCTTCAACAAATTGGACGAATGCAAGTTTGTATTTTCATGGAAAAAGAGAAAATGTTTGGATGACCCCAAAATTGTTTTGACGATAGTGAATATACTGCGAGTATATCTTTAAATATTATTTGATTTTAGAGCTGCCCTATATCTGAACTCTAAAAAATGTGTGTTTTCCAGCCTGGTCTGTGTTTTTTGTTCTAAACAAGCACAATACTGATTTCCACACTGCCAAAAGAAGGTGAAATTTCTTTCTGCATCATTAAACCTAAATACAGTGTTTGGGTGGACACACTAAAAAACACTTCATTCACTGAAGTTCTGCAAATGCTCACACTTGCATGGAGTTCAGTTCTCTGTTTAATGAAGTAAGTTTCTATTCTGTTGTGGAGAATGACCTTAAATCAATATTTTACTCACACTTTTTTCTATATATGAATTTGCAGTATAATTTCATGTAGTAAGTAATGAGAAGATGACAAATGTGTGATGGGAAAGAATGTCTTATTTAATACCTGACTTTAATTAACACAGTTCGATGGTGTTGTTATTTATTTATTTTACAATTATAATTAGTTGTTTGTACTCAAATAATCCTGTTTTCCAAGAAGAATGTGTAATGAGTGTTATGTTTGCAAAAAAAAAAATAAAAAAATAAGGGCACAGGCAGTGCTTGAGGGCATTAACGTGTGAATCACAATATACTGCGTGTGATATATAATACTTTCTTACTGTACCTAAGCTATGCCAACCAAAACTAAACAAAATGTTCTGCACACAAATACAGTGACTACTGTCAATCAATCATCACATACTGGTTCTTTTATTACTGATGCTTAATAATACATGAAAATAATATGCAGTACTTTTTTTAAGTATGGTTTTTGTATGTTTTTAGTGCTGTGCAGTGCATTTACAGCATCCTTATTAACTTGCTGATCAAGGTTGTGATTATTTTATACTAACATATTTTATAAAATAAAACCAAATGTTCTATTAGATAAAAATTGAAGGATGGTACAAAAATGAATAACTGCGTGAACAGGATTTACAAAAATAGTCCAACTCTCCTGTGAAGTTAACTGAGGTTATTTTGATTCGAGCATTTCTACTTAAAATTGTGTTTTTTAATCCCCAGACTAAACAGATAGCACGGTTTCTGTGTTACATTCGAATAATTATTGCATTAAATATTTAAAGCAACGATATTATTTTGGTGTGTATTTTATATGTTTCACAGATATTCTCACTTTACCAAATGTATACTACAGTAAGCGCTCGAGTATTACATGATATTAGTGAAAATATTACAATCATGTTTTTAAAATGTTTACAAATGTGCATATTGTAAATATAACACACTGTACATTTTCAATTTGTGTACCCATGCTATGCCTTTACAGTCACATTCAGTCTAAAGAAAATCTGGTAGTAACTTCATCTGTAGATTGTTTCAATTACTTTCTTGCTCAAAAACTCCCACACCTTTTAATAAATACAGTAAATTGCAGTTATATTTTTATTTTCATACATTTAAAGGAAGGGAGCGTAGTCAGGTACAGGCTTGTGAATGAAGGTGTGAAGCAGTAGCATATAAGCTTAATGTACCATCAATTAAACTGAAGATTATAGACAAGATAGTGAAATAATAATAAACAGTCTGTCATCACTGTTATGGCAGGTCTATTGCTCAAAGCAAAGTTGAGTAAAAATTGTGATAACAGGGGAACCTGGGAAAAGTTGAGAGCACTCAATAAGATCTGAGCAAGCAGGATAAAATTCACTTCCCAAATGCACTAAAATGTTGGGAATTAATTTATTTTCAGTTACCTCTTTATCCAGGTCCGGGATTGTGGCAGATCTGTGTGACGTAACGGGCACATCCTATACCTTTGATAACGTAACTGACACATGTATATCTACTATGACAAAACCTAACTGAAAGAACATGTATCTATAGTGATGATGTCACAGACATCTATATTAGCTATATAAGTGTGCAGACTACTCTGTTGTTGTTGAACAGACTATGCTGAAACCTGGACAGCCATAAACATCACACCAAGAACACTGCTGCAAGAGCCAAGATTCTACACAGCACGAATTGTCTCCAACCTTCACCTCTCATCTCCTAGCCTCAGAAACAACGGGCCTTTTATTCCTTTTATTGTTAATTGCTGCGCTTCCTGGCTCGCTTATAATAAATTGCTAAACCAACTTCCTTTGCGGCGGCACGGTGGCGTAGTGGTTAGCACATCCGCCTCACAGCAAGAAGATCCTGGGTTCGATTCCCAGCTCGGGCGTTTCTGTGTGGAGTTTACATGTTCTCCCTGTGCTTGCGTGGGTTTCCTCC
>JAQMYF010000017.1:7560617-7573117 GCA_030014195.1 Neosilurus mollespiculum
ACAGTGGATGTTGTTGCTATATGGAGGAGTTGTACAGTTTAATGGCCACAGGTAGGAATGATTTCCTGTGTCGTTCACTGGAGCATTTAGGTGGTATCAGTTACTGTATCACTTATCATCTCACTGAACGTGCTCCTGTGACTGGTCAGCAGGTTGTGAAGCAGGTGGGAGGTATTGTTCAATATTGTCTTTATTTTTGACAACATTCTTCTCTCCAACACTACCGTCAGAGAGTCCAGCTCCATCCCCACAACATTACTGGCCTTGTGGATCAGTTTGTTCGGTCTTTTGGCATCTGCAACCCTCAGCCTGCTTCCCCAGCATGCAACAGCATAGAGAATATCACTGGACACCACAGACTCATAAAACATCTTGAGCAGTGTCCGGCAGATGTTGAATGACCATAGCCACCTCAAAAAATAGAGACGGCTCTGGCCTTCTTATAAAGTGCGGTATTGTTCTTAACCCAGTGTAGTTTATTGTCAATATGAATTCCAAGGTATTTGTAATCCTCCACCATTTCCACATTGAAGCCCTGAATGGAAATAGGGGTTACTGGTGTTTTGGATCTCCTAAAATCTACAATCAGTTCCTTGGTCTTTGTCACATTAAGCTGCTTACTGGCTGGTCCAGGTGGGTGGTTAAGCAGGTAGATGGTGTCCTTAACTCCAAAATGAGGCTGGTAAGCAAACTGAAGGGGGTCCAGCTGTGGTCTAACAATGGATTGAAGTTGATCCAGTATGAGTCTCTCAAGGGTCTTCATGACATGTGAAGATAGTGCTACCGGTCTGTAATTCTGGGGGCCACTGGGGCATGGTGTCTTCCACAGCACTGGGGCCCTCTGTAGACTCAGGCTCATCATGAAGATATTATGTAAGACTCCACAGAGCTGGGGGGCACAGACCTGAAGGACACAGGGGCTCACCCCATCCGGTCCTGCTGCCTTGCCTGAGTGGAGTCTTCTCAGCTGTCTCTGAACCTGGTTATAGGTGAAGTTGACACGTGGGAGAGGGGTGTCAGGTCTAGTAGACCAGTAGAAGTGTGCTAAGAAACTTTATAATACATAGACAGCTAGATTAGTTTTCATTTGCTACCAAATATTGCCTGATGATATCAACATGGAGAACACACAGGTTTACAAATTTACATGCATTGAACAAATTATTGAAATTGGGCCATACCCCTCAGGTTTTGAATGTTTAATATATTAGCTTCACGATGACACATGTCTACCAATTTGGTATCAAATGAAGCATCTTGGATGTGGTAACACATTAAAAATAATATCCGTAGAGTTATCCTCCACAATTTCTCCCAAAACAAAAATAATGTGTGTGTGTGTTATGATTTATGTTCGTTGTTGGTCATGACTTGGCGTCAAATAGGGTACCCCCATAAATACAGCCAGAACTCCCAGTGTATCCCAGTTCATTCAGTGTTACCTCTCCATTTCATTAACCAGACATAGTAAGGGTTCAGAAAAATGTAGTGAAGTCAAGTATGGGGGTGTATATCTAATGATATGGATTGTTCTTTTGATTCTGGTGATGCGCTGTATGGCCAAAATTTGTAGACACCTGATCATCCAAACTGCATATGTGCCTTATATTAACATTTATAGCATTTTGCAGATGCTTTTATTGGCCGACTGGTGGAAATACAAACTCAGTACCTTCCAAAAAGAAGTCCAATCTCAGTTCTTGCTCAGTGGTCAATGTCTTCATCACAGAGCTACCCCTTAGGAGTAACACTGCCTTCTTCAATCTATTGTCACAGTACTGATGCACGCAATTGTAGGGAATGTATTTTTTTTATGCTGTAGCAATTTAATTTTCCTTCACTGGAATGAAGAGACCCAAATGTTCCAGCGTGACAATGCCACTGCGTAAACTTGGTTTGCCAAGGTCAGAGGGGAAGAACTCACGTGGCCTGCACAAGGTTCTGGATTCAAACCTCGCTCAACACAAAGGCACTCCACACCTTTGTGTTGGATTAAGTGGAATACTGAGGGCACGCCAGGCAGCTTTGCCTAACCTTACTCATGCTTTTGTCCCAGTCAATTTCCAAAATCTAAGAGAACCTTCCCTAAAGAGTGAAGGTTATTATAGGGGGGTCAGGTGTCTACACATTTGTGTCCTTATATTGTAGTGAACTGATATTCCGTTTGAATGTTTCAAAATGTCTTATTTTTGGAGAAAATTATAAAAATGGTGGAACTTTACAATTTATAGCCTTATAATTAGAAAAGGAATCTGCTTAAGTTGGTACTGCATGTAGTTGCTTTTTTAAAAAAAATATTGCAGGTTATAACTTAATTTTAATGCCATAAAAACATCACATTGAACTATTCCATGGTTAAAGTGTGCAGCATGAAAACGCTCACTGAATCATGATGTTCCCTCAAATTCAAGAATGCACTGTTATTTTTTCTTATTTATTTTATTCAATATGGTATACATACAAATTATCTAGAAAGCTACAAAATGTCTACCACTTTATCAAGAAGGCATCAAAAATGTTACAGAGCAAAGACAAGACCATATGCAGGAACACGTACACATAGCAGGTTTTCCCGTCTCCACTCTGTCACCTTTTGCTCCAGCGCTTCACCATCATTAATGATATTAAAAGTTCTCGCGCCTTTGTACCAAGAAAAGCCAGAATATATCATTTTATACAAAGCACCTTTTTACAAAAAAAAAAAAAAAAAATATCTGCACACAAACCCAATAGTTTTCTTTCTTTTAAATGATACTATTTTGAACTACAGAATAGTTCACTTTAAAGCCAACTTCTTAAATGGTAACAAACAAAGGAGGTACCAGTACCTACACATAGACAAAAATACAAATCAAGAAACAAAGAGCTAGACTGCTGATGTACGGTCATCATTCCTCTAGAAAGCAACTGCTCAGTGTCCATTACTGTCGAAATGAATGTCCTAACATTCAGCGTTTAGATTCAGCTCCCAGGTGAAATAAAGGCGGAACAGCCGAGATCATCATCTTCAGGGTGGAACAGATGGTCGGGGGTGCCAGCAGTAACAGCGTCACGGCCACACAAAGCTTCCAAATATACTGATGTCATCGTGGAAAAAAAAATGAGACAAAAAAAAAAACAAACAAAAAAAACAAACAAACAGAAATGTTGGGTACATTTAAAAACAGTAATACAGGAACAATCTCCATATGCAACTCACACAACATGAACAAGAACCAAGAAAAAATAACGGGGAAATAAAAATCCAAAATAATTTGTCGTTTTCATGTTAAGAATACTAAAGTCCACAGTTTACATAAAGCAGTACAACATAGAGATCAATGAAACAATAAAAACATATAACAGCAGTCTGGAAACGAGTGAAATGAAAAACTCGGGTGAATAGTGTTCAAGGATAATATTAAACTGTGCTGAAGGATTGTAAAGATTCTAATCAATAAAGTGGACTTTTAAAAGCCACTTCAAATAGTGTTCATATAGTCTCCTAAGAAAAATGTCAGTTATGTATAGAAAAAAAAGAAACAAAAAACACCAGTCTAGAGAAAATATCAGGATAAAAAAAATCTAGATCCAACACTCGCTGAGATGCATCTCAAAATATTTTACAGAACAAATAATTAATAATCTCTGATTAAAAGACAATACATTATAGTTTTACTATTTAACCATCGTCCCTTGTTGTCTACTATAAATTTTTAGCAAGGCATTGTGGTGAACATTTGACTTTACATCCATGTATTTGGTTCTGATCAGTCATTCAAAATACGATTTGTCTTTTCTAAGCTGGAAAAAAAAGGTGAACCAAAGGCACTTGGATGCTACAGTGCAGGAAACAAGGAGGAGATTCATCGTGCCTCCAGTGATCTATATATAATTTTTGGTCTTTTTTAATAAGAAAGGCATGGCTAGTTTGGTAGTGTTTTACTAGATTTCTAGGATGTAGTGGTAGTTTGAGCTGACGTGCACTCTAGCCATGCTAGACTTTTCTCATTAGACCACAAATTGATGATCGTAGTGTTTTCTCAGCTCACATTAATATAGGCATCCATTAAGGCACTGTGCTTTGTTAGGCTTTGGCAGCTCTGTGACTGTACACTTCCATGGAACGACATGGGATGAGGACATTAAAAGTCTTCCAGCTTAGGAAAGAGCTCACAGTTTTAGTGGCATCAATTCTTTTTTAAAAGGAAAAAACAAATCTCTCACAGCCATGGTTAAGGCTTGCAGTTTTAGGAGGCCACAGAGGCTTGGTTTTGGGGTTAAAGGCAGCAGAGGACACTGGGATAAGACTCGTCAAAAAACGGGACAGATAGGAGATTAAAGGACGAGCTTTGATAGAATCTTCCCTGATGTCTGTAGATATAATATGATTGTGTCTCGTCGAATAAACTGAAAACGCAGGTTCGCTTGATAAGGCATGTCCCAAAAGAATCCAAGTGCTCGGGACATTCTGACAATCAGCTTACCTCTGGTGTTATACAGTATGTAGTGCTTTCTTGCTTTTAGGGTGCTTTCACACATTAGTCAGTCTGAATCGAAACCTGCTTTTTTTAACAGGTGAGAACACAGCAATCAGTACAGGGGAGGAAAAACAATCTGTATGAGAGTATCTGAGCATGGTGGTCTCAGCTTGCTTCCAAGTGAACTCTAGTGAGCTTTGACTGTAGTGAGAAAATGTGACTCGTAATGGCAAACTCTGAACCAACACTGAATGATTCAGATGATTTGTTGGTCAGATGGGTCTGTTTCAACCGCTCATATCCGTGACGCATATCCGTCTTTATTGTGAACACATTTGTCCACCAAAATCTCTTTCACTTGCACAGAGGTTTCTTAAGGAAATGTTTGTTTTGGTGTGTTCCAGTTTTTCTCCATGTATGAATTAAACAAAAAAAGAAAGCAGTTTCCACATCTTTCCGTTAAATATTGGCATATATATGAGCACTGAAAAAAAGCTAAAAGAAAGATCCATTCTGAGCATGCTCCTTTGTCCCAGTCTCTAATCAGACGTGTATTCATTCAAAGATCATATTTTTGTGTTAACAAAATAGCCCCGCAAAATGAGCAGTATCCCTAAGCTTATCGACCACATTATAAAATGTATGCTCAGCCCCAAGAACACTACAAAATGGTGATGATACATCATGCCGTTTTTGAGTTAATTCGCAAAACACAAATTCAAGATGGCTGCTGTGGTGGTCATATAAAGTATCGCACAGCAACGAAAATCAATAGGCTTGTGTAGTTACACAGTCCCAAAAGCCACACCAAAAATGTTGATGATCAGTGATCGCATTTTTTAGCTAGTGTGTGGGTGATGTTGTTTTTGAGCTAGCTAAGGGTGCCATATTGGATATCAGACCACAGTAATAATCGATAGGCTTTTGTTGTTACACAGTCCCAACAGCCACACCAAAAATGTTGATGATTGGTGGACAGATAGACAGAAGGACATATGTGGTGTCTGATGACAATACCCCTCACATCCCATCGAGCTGAGGAGTAAAAATCACTGTCACGTTAAAACAACTACAAAACATGTAAAGTGATGTAAGTATGTGTTCTGTGACTTCTACACATTTCTATTTTTTTTTACCTTTCATTCTGTCACCGTGTTGGTGACCAACAAATGAAAGAGATATTCCACAAATACTTTTTAAGCCCTTCATTTGATTTGTTTACATATTGTGTGCAAAGTGAAATTGAACGGATAGAAAACATATCATAGTTTTCAACTCTCTGATTTGGAGACATCAAACGGATTAAGAGGTGTGAAAGCACCCTTAGTGACTTGTTTTAATATTAAACTTTAACATTAAAACGTTGGCAGGAACTAGTTGTAGTGGTGAGAGTACAGGTTGCTTTTTTATTGCAGATGAGACACGTGAGATGCTTTGAGGGTTGAACCGTTAATTTCCCTGAATGCTACAGATGCCAAAATTCAGTAACTGTATTATTAATATTATTGTTATTATTTTAATAATCATCATCATTATGGCCTCAACAGTTAATCCTCTATAATCAACCAAATTATCCAAAATGAAATACCTTTTTTTTAATCTTTGGAGAGACTACAAATACGTGGGTATATACATTATACACAGACATGTACACATTCACAGGTGGAACTGTTTCATACAAACCTAAAGCCTAGACCTGTTTAAGGTGTACATTAATTAGAATAGGATTAAAACCTAAAGCATTATCTTTCTCGACCAGATTTAATGGAGTTTGAGTCGACCTCGAAGTCTGTACTGATACTGCAACTTTATATATACACACAACCTACAGAGAAAAGTCGATTAGGCTTCCTTTAAAATGATTCTTTCAGGTATCAAAACATAATACAACTGTACCGTGATTCACAGCTGCAGTCAAACACATCGAACACATATACATTAATAGACTAGAAAAAAAAAAACAATCATCATCACCCGGATGAGAGCTCAAATCGCTGCGGGTGAGTGTTGAACTAGAGGCACTGCCACTTTTTATGTTTTGAATTGAGGTTCAGAGTCTATAAGACAGATCTGCTGGCTGGCATGAGTAAGTATTCATTCTTTCACCAGTCTGTAGATGTGATGCTGAGCGCCGTGCTCGCTGTTCGACACCTCAAACACACATGCCATGCACAGCAGGGTCTCCTGTGTGTCTCTGTTTGTGACCACCTGTGGGGAGACAGTGAGAGAATCAGAGGCACTGACACTTAAATGAAGCTCATCTTCAACTGAAATCAACAAGATTGAAAAAAATAAATAAATCACGAAGGTGAATAGCCACGTGATGTGTTAGCTGAGAACTAGCAGGATTACACAAAAATTCATGTGCAGAGTTTCATGAATTTTACTTAGAGTTATTCAAAATTGTGAGATTCTGATAACATTTTGCTTAATATGGGGGACTACTTGGCTTGGTGGAGTTTGCGCTCTCTGCGTTGTCGAATTTTTAATGTTTTTGTTTGCAAATTATGAATATTACAGATAAAACACTGAGGGTACATGAAATCAAAAAAAGAGTCTATGGAATCTGATCATTCTCAGTATTAGATGAAGGCATCAGAGAGAGAGAGAGAGAGAGAGATAGAGAGAAGGGGATACACTATTAATCCTAATTCAGTTTACAGGTACACTATATATTTTTTTAATGGAAACAATGCATCCTTGGTTCAACCCACATTTTCAGAATCAGATCACACACACACACACACACACACACACACACACACACACATATATATATATATATATATACTGTATATATGAAGCATAAAGACAAGACATAATGTTTACTTCCTGTCACTGTGGTACTCACTGTCACTCTAATATGTATCTTCACAGAGATATCTTTAAGGGATACCTTCACAATAACTTAAGCAACACTAACATACCTTTACTCTGAAAGCTAATTAAAAGGTACACCTTTTAAAATTTCTTACACCCAAAGATATGCCTTAATGGAAAAACACCCCAGCGTAGCCTTTGTGAAGAAGCCTATTGGCAAGAAAAAAAAAGGAACTTTTGGAACTGCTTTGGAAATCAACATGTTCATGAATTCTGCATAGATTCTATTTTTCTAAATATCAGAAAACGTCACCATGTGATAATCGACTGCATGCATGGAATTGGGCGCTGTGTCAGAGACCAGAAGTAGAGAAAGGTAAAAGCAATGAGTGTTTCTTTCGAGTTATTCGCAGAGCTTCATAGTTATGCAAATATCAATAGGCCATGAGTTCAATTTTGTTGGCAGGAAAAATATGGGTGTGATCATGAAACTGCTCCTGAAATGTGTGACACTGACCTGAACTTTTCTGCAGGTTTAGAAAAATAGTTTCCCCCCATTTTTTAATGCATTAGGCCAATATGCATTCAACCATGGTGGAATAATATTCTCTGGAGGTAGACCATTACAGTATGACATCTCAGAAAGTCAGTATGTAACATGGACAGAACGAATGGCTTTCTATTCACTAAAATAGCTGATTAATTACACCATGCCAACTGATAGTGCTTGACATGTTCAACTTTTCTCTATTATCCATAGTCAATAAATGCCAATACATTAGTAACTGGTGGTGCACAAGATACAGTATGTAACATGGACAAAAAATCTTCAATACTGTCAAATTATTAAGAAATATTTATCAGATGAAATATACTGCAGTTAATAATAGTCTTATCTTTGTCCTTTTTTCTGTTGGCTGTCAGATTTGCATGCCTCCAAGAACAGGCTACATAAATTGGTAAAAGTCAGTATGAAACATGTGCCAGTTTCGTGATCAGACCCATTAATCACGTGCACATTCAGAATAAAACAGATGGGAAAACAGAGCAGACATTTAATTGATACCTTTATCTCTTTGGAATTTGCCCTGGAATCCTAATGGTAGCATAGAAGGTTTCTTCTTTCTTTCTTTTTATTTTTTAATTAAGAAACAGTGAATGATGCAGGGTTCTTTTTTCTTTATTTCCTTTTTTTTTAATTAAGAAATGGTGAATGATGCAGGGGTTTTTTTTGGATAAAAGAAAGGGCACTGGGGAAACTACACCTCATATCTCCCCATCAGCTCTTAACATATTGGACTATTAATATTATATCAAATAAATAGGTTCCTGATAAGACTGCAAAGAACACACACACACATACACATAGATTGGGCCCGCTATTCTTTTTTTCTGTTGCCAGCTCGTTCTGTGTCGTCTCAGGGATCAAGTGTCTCCCCGCCAGGGATCTAGCTGGTTGTTTAGCGTCGATCTAGGGACTATCGCCAAGTTTACCTGTCTGGTTCTCAATAAAGAACCCAATCTTCACGATATCTAGTCTAGTCTGTACTGCTTTTGGGTCTGTTATTTCCTGGTACCATCGTAACATTACGATCTGGCCAGACATGGACCCAGCGGACAGAGATCCGGCCAGTCAGGTGCTGGCCTCCCAGGAACAGAGGATCAAAGCCCATGAGACCCAGCTAACCTCCATAGCCACGGGAGTGCAGGAGCTCCCGGATCGCCCGGATCTGTTACAGCAGGATGTGTGGGCGCAGGTGGATCAGCTGAGCGTACAGCTACTCCAGATCACCGCAAACCTGAAGCGACTGGTATCACCTCCGCCCACCACGCTGGCGCCCCCACCGCCAGCCGCTACCCTGCCTCCAGTAACCCCCCCGTCTCATCCCGTTTGCTTGGCCCCGCCAAATAAGTACTCTGGAGAGTCCGGGAAGTGCCGCTCCTTTCTAGTTCAGTGCGAGCTCCACTTCCAGAATGATCCAGCCGCCTTCGCCTCAGAACAAGCCCAAGTGGCATTCATGATTTCCCATCTTACGGGAAGAGCGGCGGCGTGGGCTACGGTGGAATGGGCTCAAGGCGCAGTGGTTTGCCAAAGCAGTCAGCAGTTTAAACATACACTCACCCGCCTGTTCGATCACTCCTCCCCGGCTCGCGAAGCATCCAGGGCTCTGCTTGGGCTACAACAAGGCTCCCGATGAACAAGGGTCATCAACTACGCCATCGAGTTCCGCACGCTGGCCGCCGACAGTGGATGGAATTCCCCGGCCATCAAGGACGCCTTCGTCAGCGGGCTTAGTGAGGAGATCAAAGACCACCTAGCCCCACACGATACTCCGACCAAATTCTAGGACTTGATTGACCTCGCGGATTGATAACCGGCTTCAGGAGAGAGAGGCGGAGAGCCACCGAACCGCCAGAGGGACCTCAGCGTGCCGGGAGTTTTATCGTGGGCCCATGTGGTTCTCGCCGCCTGTCGCCGAGCGAGTGCCCCCTCCCGTTCAGGAGGAGCCTATGCAGTTGGGACGCGCCAAGTTAAACCTGGAAGAGCGCCAACGCTGCCAGAGGGATAGTGCGTGCCCTTACTGTGGGCACGCCAGCCACCAAACGGGTGCATGTCCGACCAATAGATCCAGTTCGTGGGGCTTGAGGAGTGCACGGGTAAGCCGAGACACATGCACACATATTTCCCCTCGCGCATTGACTGCTGTTTCTCTACTAATCAGAGGGAAAGCCATCTCCATGCAGGCATTTATCGACTCTGGGGCCGATGAAAACCTGATGGATAGTTCCTTGGCCAAGAGGTTGGGTATCAAGGAGGAGCCACTCTCTCAGCCCGTCTCCGCCCGAGCCTTGAATAACCAGTCGGGTCACCCACAGGACAGAGACCCTCCTCATGGCTATCGGCGGGGCCCACACCAAACCCATCTCATTCCACCTCCTAAGTTGCACGTACCACCCCCTCGTACTAGGGTTTCCTTGGCTGAGAGCCCACAACCCTAACATTATCTGGGAAACGGGGGTGATCAGGAGTTGGGACCCCGCCTGTAGGTCATCTTGTCTTGCCTCGTCACCTTCGGCTCACAGATCCCCGGAAGGGAGGAAAAACCCTGTGCAGGAACCGGGCCCTAGTGACTACCCTGACCTATCCAGGGTCCCCCCATGCTACCATGACCTCAGGGAGGTCTTCAGTAAGTCCAGAGCCATGTCTCTACCACCCCATCGGCCGTGGGACTGCACGATTGACCTCTTGTCAGGAGCTCCCATTCCCAAGGCTCGACTGTACGCCCTCTCGGGCCCCGAGAGGAAAGCCATGGACCAGTACTTCGAGAGCTCACTGCGGGCCGGAATCATTCGCCCATTCTCTTCACCGGCAGGAGCAGGTTTCTTTTTCATGGAAAAGAAGGATGGCTCACTTCGGCCGTGCATAGATTATCGCGCCCTGAATGACATCATGGTGAAGAACCGGTACCCGCTTCCCCTCATTTCCTCCGCCTTCGAGCTACTCCAACAGGCCCGAGTATTCACCAAGCTGGACCTGCGGAATGCGTACCACCTGGTCAGGATACGCGAGGGGGATGAGTGGAAGACCAGGTTCAACACACCCAACGCCCCCGCCATCTTCCAGGGCTTCATCAATGAGGTGCTACGTGAGTACTTGAATGACTTTGCTTTTGTTTACCTGGATGACATACTCGTATTTTCTCCTGATATTGCTACCCACCAGGGCCACGTCCACCAGGTCCTGAGTCGCTTGTGGGAGAACCAGCTGTTCGTGAAAGCGGAGAAATGCGAGTTCCACGCCACCTCGGTCTCGTTCCAGGGGTTCATCGTGTCCCCGAATTCAAAGTCGACCGGATTCACCCACGTGCCTTCATGTCCCGCAAATTGTCCCCGGCAGAGAGGAACTAAGACGTGGGGAACCAGGAGCGGCTGGCCATCAAGGTCGCTTTGGAGGAGTGGAGACATTGGCTGGAGGGGGCGGAGCAGCCTTTCCTGGTGTGGACAGACCACAAGAACCCGGAGTACCTCCGGTCGGCCAAGAGACTAAACTCGCGGCAAGCCAGGTGGGCCCTCTTCTTCAGTCGGTTTCAGTTCACCCTCTCCTATCGGCCGGGCTCTCAGAACACCAAGCCTGATGCCCTGTCCCGCCTGTATGAATCTGAACTGACTGTCAAGGAACCAGAATCCATCCTACTGCCCGACCGTGTGGTAGGAGCAGTTTCCTGGCAGATAGAGAAGGAGGTGCAGCAAGCTAGCCAGGGGGTACCCACTCCTTAGGGTTGCCCTTGCAACCGGTTGT
Organism: Neosilurus mollespiculum; assembly: GCA_030014195.1. NCBI lineage: Eukaryota > Metazoa > Chordata > Actinopteri > Siluriformes > Plotosidae > Neosilurus > Neosilurus mollespiculum. Next base: position 7,572,198 of record JAQMYF010000017.1, read on the forward strand.
TTGTACCGGAAGCGTTGCGCTCTCAATTGATACATTGGGCTCACACATTCTTGCTATCCTGTCATCCGGGTGCGAAGTGCACCATGTTTGTGGTCAGGCAACGGTTTTGGTGGCTTTCCCTCGCCAGGGACGTGGCTGAATACGTTGCAGCTTGCTCGGTCTGTGCCAGGAGCAAGACATCAAGACAGGTCTGAATGGGGCTCCTCCAGCCCTTACCCGTGTCGCACCGACCGTGGTCGCACATTTCCCTGGACTTCGTCACGGGCCTGCCCCCCTTGAAGGGCAACACGGTGGTGCTGACGGTGGTCAACCGCTTTTCGAAGATGGCCCACTTCATCCCCTTGCCCAAGCTGCCCTCAGCCAAGGAGACCGCCCCCACCCTGATCACCCAGGTCTTCCGGATACATGGACTCCCCACAGATGTCATCTTCGACTGGTCCACAATTTACATCCAGTTTCTGGAAGGAGTTTTGTCGTTGTCTGGGGGCCACCGTCAGCCTATCTTCTGGGTACCATCCAGAGTCCAACAGCCAGAACTGGAGACCTGTTTGATATGCCTGGTTACGCAGAACCAGGCTACTTGGAGCGAGCACCTCACTTGGGTGGAATACGCCCACAACGCGCTCCCCACTGCAGCCACCGGTCTCTCCCCCTTCCAGGTTGCCCACAGGTACCAACCACCACCTCTTCCTGGCCAACGAGGAAGAGGTGACGGTTCCGTCGACCCATGCCTTGGTCAGGAGATGCCGTAAGATCTGGGCCACAGCCAGACGGATGCTCCTTAGAGGCCAAGCCCGCATGAAGACAGCGGCGGATCGTCATCGCCGACCGGCACCGACCTACGAACCCGGTCAGAGGGCTTGGATATCCACCAAGGACCTGCCGCTACACGTTCACACCAGAAAACTGGCTCCCAGGTT